>JAQZBX010005104.1:0-12307 GCA_029593785.1 Cabassous unicinctus | reverse complement strand
TTGAGGGAAAGATATCCCTTCCCAGCTTGCAGCCTTCCCAAACAATTTCTTGAAAGTCCTGACTTTTTTTGACTATGGCTTTTGCTATCCTTCCTAGGCTGGAGGAGGCTGGAATGGAAGGAATTCCTGTTCCTCGGTACAGAAAAGGTTTTGGCAGTCTTTTCCTGTGGGACATAAGCTTTTGTTATGCAGAACACTCCAGGTTCTGGGGAGTAGAAGGATCACTGCTCTACTCTGCTGCCAGAGCCAGGAGAGGACCTCTCTTGCATCTTCATCAAGAGGCTCTTGTGGGGTTCCTGGAGGTAAAGCCCATGAAAGTGTGAGCATCCTCTTCAGACTTGCCCAGAAGTTCTTACTCCCAAACTAGGCCACACTCAGCATTTGGCAATTCTTAAAATGTATGTAAGTGTTCCTACCGGTTTATATCTCCAAGCAGCTTATGCTCCAGGTAAGCAGATTTCAGCTTTGTCTCTGTGGGTATAACTGTCTCTTCAGATGTTAGTTTGCCTTGTGAATTTAGTTCTTTGATGGGTCAAAGAAATATTGATTTTCAGTTTGTTACAACTTTCAAGCTCTTTACATGTTGGAGTTGAAACCAGAAGACAATGTTAACTTTTAAAATATTTTCTTCATATATTTTTAAAGAAATAGCATATCACATACACAGTTGATGCCCCATGGAATCCCTCTCAGTTCATTCACCTCTCTCCCTCTCCAAAAGTACCTGGTATAGGAAAGTTATTCATCCTTTCTGTCGATAATTTGGCTATTGAAAAGCTCATTAACAACATATAAAACTGTTTTGTGTATGTTATCTAACTAACATAAATGGTATTATGCCATCCATATCCTTCAGTAACATTTTTAACTACCAATATTATGTTTTCAAGAATTATTATGTTTATACATTTCTATTCGATTCATCTATTTTCATTGTTGTCTACTATTTCATTATATGAATTTCATGTCACTAAGTATTATTTGATTCCATTTTTAAGGGACATTTAGGTTATTCTAATTTTTCACTATTTTAAAAAATAATGCACATATTTGAGAGTTTCTTTAGAGGATATACAGTTAGAAAAATGATTTTACTGAATTATAAATTCTATATACTTTCAATTTCATTAGGAAATTTCAAATTGCTCCCCATAATTGTCATAACAAGTTTACACCACCACTGGCAATATTGAAAAGTCCATGTTTCTTCACATCCTCACCAACACTTGGTATTCTCGGACATTTTTTTTAGCTCAATGGATTAAAATGTTATTTCATTATACTTTAACTGTCATTTATTTAATTATTAGTGAGTGTAAGTATATTTTAAGAGGTTTATTGACTTCTATTGTGTAAGTTGTTCTCCTTTGTGCATTTTTTTCTATTGGGTGACTACCTCTTTCTTAATGATTTGTATGTAGGCTATATCCATGAAATATATGTAACATATCAGTAATATATGTTACAAATATCCTCCTTATTGTGTAGAACTTATCATCATCTAACATATGTGCTTATTGTTTCTCTGCCTTCATTATAATATTTGTTTTATGAAGACATGGATTTTGTTTTGTCTGGTGCTGTATTCTCAGTGTCTAGAACAAGATGCACCCAAAAAATATTTATTGATGGAGGAAGGAATGAATTTATGATTCATCTAGTATCCAGCAACATTGCATGAATCTCTATTAGTTCATTTGTTTCTCTTAGATTATCTGAACATTATTAATAAAGGAAAAGGAAAATTGTGCAAAATTATTTTCAAATCAGGTAATGCAACACCCCCCACCCCCTGACTTACATCATTGTGTTGGGTTTCCAGTACAATGTTACTAGAAGTGGTGATAGCAGGCATTGTTTTCTCAATCTTAATAGCAAAGGAAATGTCTAACTTTTCACCGTTAAGGATATTTGCTGATAATTTTTTTCTGAATATACAGATTTTTTGCATTATTCAATTTGTCATTGTTTTGCCTATGATTTTTTTAAACTTAATACATTAGAGAAATTAGTCTATTCTTTTTCCATTCTATCTTTACCTTAATTTGATATGTGTCACATTAGCCTTTTAAAAAACTTGAGGAACTTTTTGTCTCTGTTCTCCAGAACAGCTGGGTCATACATTTTTACAGGTAGTTAAAAATTATTCTATTTAATGTTTACAGTTCTCAGGTTTTCTATTTATTCTTTATTTAATTGTGCTAATTTTGCTTTTCTAGAAAATAATCTATTCCAATTAAGTTTTCAACCTATAAACTCATTAATAAAATGTTTCATAGTATTTTCATATAATTTTCAATTTCTCCTTTATGGTTATGTACCTTCTTCATTCATAATATTGTTTATTTTGGCTCCCTTTCTTTTTTACTAATTACATCTTAACAGAGGTACATTTATTTCTTAGTGTCCTCAAAGGAATTGTTTTGATTATATTGTTTCTGCTTTTTTAATATTTCCATATAATTGTTTTCTTATTTTACCTTTATTGACTTCTTTCTATCCCCCATTTGGTTTGTGCTGTAAATAATTTTAAACATCTTGATTTAAACCATGACATTAATTTCACATCTTATTTTCTTATATATGCATTTGAAGCTGTAAAAGTCTCTCTAGATGTTTTCTTCATCTATATTGTATGACTGTATATAAAGTTATTTTAAAAGTAGTTTGTTTATTGTTAAGTCTAAAAATTTTGTAATTCAATTCTGATATTTTTTCTTTGACCTTAAATTATTTAGAAGTAGGTTTGCTTTCATTTCCAAGTATCTGTTGGCTCATGCTCATGATGGTTCAAGACCTCCAGGTCTAATATATATATACATTTTTTCAGGTCTAATATTTTTACACTGAAGTCAGATCCCATCGACTACCCACACACATGTACACACATCCATGCACATGTATATTGTTGGAATCTTGAGCACTCTTAATGTTAAAAGTGTACTTATAGATTTTATATTTGTTTCCACATGGGACCCCAGGAGGATGTAGACAGTCTTCTGTTAATTTTTGATCTGTACCTGTACTACAAATGTAATTGAAAATTTGGACCCTTTATCAGTGTGTGACAGATATGGTGTTTGTATTTCTTGAGAGTGACATTTTTGTGTTTTTTCCCACAAAAGCCCTCGACTGGCAATATTCATCCTTGCAAATTCCCTGGGAGAATGGGCAGAGTGTTCTTTTTCAGGCCCAGACTTATGTAGGGGTTCGAGTTCCACCTCCCCTGCCCTTTGTGGTTTAATTACTATTCTCCTGCAATACTGTAAAAATCTGAACTCTTATGGAGGCATATTCAGTAAAGCCCACCAGCCCACAAATCCTAGCCATGAAAGCAAATAGTTCCTACTTTATAAGTGTTTTCATCTTAATTATGAATTGTACTAAAAAGGACCTCCATACATTTATGCAGCCTCTAATTTGAAGGTCAAAATTTTTTTAAAGGCAGGAAAAATTGTGTAAGCAGCCATAATACTAATGAAGGAGTCAGAAGAAAATCTTTAAAAAACCCTAAAGTTAATATTCTTTGGGAATTAAAAGAGTACAATAAATGTGTTGTAGCAATAGTAAGAACTTCATACAGATTGGAGCACTAGGATGTTGGAGGGGGCCAATAGGGATGTCTTAAAAAGTAATCTTGAAACTGATAAATTACTTGATACATTTGACCTGATCAAGGAAGTTTGCACAACTCTGGCAGAGATTTTGACAATCAATTAGTTGTAGTTATTAGAATAATTAAGCAAACAAAAAAGTAATTATTAACACTGGAAAGCAAAAAGTTGCATAAGAAAGGAAATATAGTATAATACGTGGCTTAATTTTGAAAAAAAAAAAAAAGCATTTACTTATAATAATGAAATCATTGATATTGATTTTAAAATGTTTTACAAACTATATTAGCACATGCAGGAGAGGTAAATGTGTATGTATATGATTTAAGGAGACTAAATACTCATCCTCCTAAGTCTCGCAAGTATGCCGGCCGCTTTGGAGCTCAATCACTGCCAACCTGAACCTTCCTCTCTTGCCTATGTTCTTCTGTTAACCTTCTAACTGGTTGCTGCACATCCAGTCCCACCATGGTCTGCTCTGAATTCTATGGCCAGAGTAATCTTTTCAAAGACAAGACCAATCATATCAGCTCATACCTAAAGTCCTTCAAGGTATTACCTTCTCTTCTGCCACAATATTCCCTTCACCTAGTTGATCCCACTGTCCTACACATCTTGGCTCAAATGTCATCTGCTCAAGGATGCCTTTTCTGATCTCCAGTCCTATAGGCCCTGCCAATATTCTTAGTGACTCTTCTTGAACAATTCTTTCCAAAACATCCCAATTGGATTGCAAAGAAACACCTTTCTATTTGCATTCATACTACATTTGTACAACCTGCAGTTAATTAAGTTACATAATTACAATAGCAGGTACAACTGGCATAAATAAGCTTGAGAACAAACTCAAGTGATGTTAGTAAGAACACAACTCAGAGAGTGGGGGCAGACAGAAGTGGGAACACCAGTGAATAGCCTAGTATTCAGCATGGTTGGAGCCCCAGCCAGCAATTATTACAGAGTAAGGGGGAGCCGCAGGGAATTAGGGGTATCAGTGAAGTAGGGGTCAGGTGAGAAAGCCTGTAGCATATTTGATCATTCCTAAAAACTCCACGAGGCAGAGACAGGGTATGAGGCCAGGATCCACCACAGTCAGTGCCTGAACAGAGCAGGTATTCAACAAACATTTCCCAAATGAATGAATGCAAAACTGCATGAACAAATCTGTAAACTCTCTTTTGACTATTGCCACATATCCTTCACACCCCATTCACTGATAATGGCTGGCTGAGTGTTTGTGCTGACCTTCTTGTTCTTTGCCTTGCAAATAGTTTCTACAGCAGTCTGTAATTATGTTGGTGACTGTGTTGTTTGAAAAGCTCTAATCCAAAAATTAAGTGTACATTACAGCAGGGTTAAACTAAAAAAATAAAATTGTGGAGGAAAATCCATTATTGTTATTTTAACAGCTGAGCCACTTTCCAAAATATTCATAACACAAACTGCTTTTCTAAAGGGCAAAAATAAAAATTGTTCATGGTTTACAGAGAGGTTAAGTTGAATAAAAATTTTTAACAAAACAGATGGGTGAAAAGATAATATATTCTGCATAATACATTCTATATAATAGAATATATTCTGTATAATTAGGCTTTTTAAAACTCATTTTAAAAATTAAGTGCTTTAAAATGTAAAGACTCATCTATTGTGAAACATTATTTAGTAAAATCATTTTTATTAATAAGGATGAATTAAAACTAATTCATAGAATTGTATTTGGGTTGATATTTCAATGATTCTAAATATGCCTATCAAGAAAAAAATTAAGCAAGCATATCTCATTGACAACAAATACGGTGGGGCAAAATTGATCTCATATTATTCTGTTTTGTAGTTGCTTATATTTTCTTTATTACATTTTTTAAATTTCAAAGGTATTACATGCTCTTGGTAACAAACAAATTCATAGAAAGAAGTGTTAAAAGAGTTAATAACCTGTATACAAACACGAGTAAATCACCACTTTGATATAGTTCTTTTATCACTGTATACACACACACCCCCACATATATATAAAAATATGTATGTATATATAGTTATATATATTATACTACTTTTACAAAAATTGGATCATACCATATCCATTAATCTGAACTTTTCTTTTAAAATTTTCCCTAAGAACATATCATAGATATTCCTCCAGTTCAGTATAAATAAATGTATTTCATTTTTTAGATCTATTTCATCTTAAACTAGGACTATTTTACCTTCTGGAACTATGAAATCATAAGTGCTTAATACTGAAAGTCATGATTTCTAGAATAAAAATACTTTGGCATTATGTTTTCTATTAGCGATCCAACAGAATAATCCTTCCCAATTATTTAATATTTCCTAAGTCATTACCAGCAATATCTAACTATATTTACTACTTCAAATGTGAAAATGTCTATCAAATAATATTTAAAATGTTATTAACCTTAATTATTAACCCAGAAAACACTAATAAGAGAAATACTCAGATGAATCAATGCCCAGCTCTTGCAAATTTTATTTCTAAATTCACAGTTATATGATATTAGTTTCCAGAGTTGCATGGGTTTTAAAGAGTTTATAATAATCTAAGGCACATTGAAAGAAGAAAATAAAAGAAAGGCAACAAATAAATTATTTCACAGCACTTAAGCATGATAATTTCTACAAAATTATGCTACCTACACCTCAAATATATTGGCCAATTATGCCATTTCTGCAGGGATCTCAGTATAATAGTATTCATGGAAGAAATACAATGATAAAGTCTGGAAGAGTATAAGTATTCTTTTTTTTAGTTCATGGTTTCATAGCAGATACATTTTTTGCAAGCTTCATTTCCTTCTATGACAATTAATGGGAAAATAAAACCCTTTTTCTTCCCTCCCATCCTCATATGCTCTATTTGAAATGCTATTTATTTTGTCCTACATTCCAAAGAGACTTTGAGCCTTAAAAAAAGAAAAAGCCAACATAAAGGAAGGCATCTTCTTTCTAGAACTGGTCTCTTTGAGTTCTCATGAATAGTGATGAAGCAATAGCAAAGCTTTCAAACAGCACTTGTAGTGCATAGACATCTACATCATCTATAATCCAGCTGAGGACGATGAATGCTTTAACCTTGAGACATCTTTTTATTTTGACTCTGTGTGGAAGAAGATCTCTTAGAAAGAACTACTACAAAAGAAATAGGCAAACAGCCCAAGTCATATTCATTCAGTGTTGAAGCCCATGTCTAAGTGTCCACACTGATTGTACTGAATCTGTAAATGGGGGAACATCATTGAAAGAAGAGTTCCAGATTCAAGTCAACTGCACTTCACCTAGTGACACATTCATTCAAAATATTAAAGTGAAATGTCAGAGCCATTGTTCAGCTGTATAAATCTTTTTAGAGACAAGTTTAAAGACAAGTCTTTCATAAAATTATATAACCTCTCTGCATGCCACGCCCACCCAGGAAATGGAAATAGCCAATTTCAGCTTAAAACTCTATTGAGTCATAATCTGTAGAGTTAATCCTCCAAAGTCCTTAGTGAAACTTCAATATATGGTGATGAAAAGTAATTTTCTCACAAAGGATATCTGACTCCAATCATTCTTCCCCACAAGAATTAGTATCTATTTTTGTATGTCAGGAAAAGCTAAGTTATCTGGCAGGTTATTGGCAGTAACAGATTATTTCCCAATTCGTAGAAAATGAAAATATCATAATTTCTCACTTATATTACATGTCTGTTGTAAATCACTTTGGATCTTTCTTTTGGATTGTCCTTATTCTAGATCTAGGGTGAAGGACTTCTGGAACATTGCTGGTCCCAGTGGCAGAGGTAGAGAGTTTTGGAGGATCTTGCATCAGTAATTAAATGGGCCAGCCAGGAAGTTCCATGCTTCATCCCTCCTCAAAACTCATTGGTCAGAAGTAGTCACATAGCCCTATCCAACTTTGCAGTCAGGAAGTACAATCCCAAGAATTTGTTGGGTGTCTAGAAGGTATAGAGTCGGAAATATTTTGGTAAATAGCAAGAATGAACACTATAATCCAAGATGCTTTCCAGAAAATACATACTTCCACTCCCTCTTGCAGAAAAAATTATATGTACTCTGTCCACCAGGAATAAAATGCAAGGTGGCAAGGTGGCATCCAGTCTTGGCATCAAGCTCAAAGCCCAGCATCTCAGAGCATTGCTTATTAATCTCTTTGCTATGAGTTATGCACAGTAGTATCTACATTAAGTATGTGTGTACCTCCTCCTGTTCTGGAGACCAAAGAACTAAAAAGTTATCTGCAAATCCCACATACAGTATTCAGTGGTGGACCAAGGACAGGATAACAATGATAGTCACAAACTTTTAAGTCCGAGTGTATGGTTTATTTGGTAGAACAATTCTCTTAAAAGCTTTCTGAGTTCTTATTCAAGTCAGCTCTATATGTAAATAGCCACAACCTTAGTCATTTTCTACTCATACTTTTTAAAAATTTTTCTTTGTTGTTTTATCCCCCATTCTTTATTTCCCCACCCCTCTCTCCTTCCCACCCACCCCCCCTTTCCTCCTGCCTTAATTGCAGATATCTGAGCCTTTCAGGTTTTCGTTGGAAAGTCACATATTTAGTCTCTTTTCCTTTAGCCATTTTATTCAAATGAATAGATTTCCTGGATAACACAGGTTTATTTTAACCTTTGCTCTGAGACTCTTCATCCATTCAGAGATTTTACAATGGTTGTGACTCTCATGCCTTAAATTTGAATCATGCCACAATTATGAATTCTAATTGACCTTTATTTATCAAAAGCAGTCTCAGTTTTACCTTTTTTCAGTTATGGATGAGAATCAGTTGCCTCTTACAAGGCTTCATGGATAGAATTCCAAACCGTTCTCTTTAATATGTTCTCACAATCTGGCTAATTCTTTTCCAGGCACCCCCATCCCTGCCCCCACCCCCAATCTTTCTCACTAACGCACACGTGCTATTGATTTTCTCTTTTCCAACCTCTTTCCATAAAGTTACAAATTTATTTGGTATATTATCTGCTTTCCAAGTGAATATGGATGACAGCTTTATCGTATATTTCATCACCAAATAATATGGATTCCAGCTTTAAATATTTGTTTCCTTACACCACATGGTCCCTAAACCAATGGTAAATAATTTAGTTTTTTGGTTTTGGCAATGTGCCAACTGTAGGTAACAACATCTGTATCAGTAGTATAGGCTAGGCTATATGATAATAACACAGACAATCCCATAATCCTATTGGCTCAAAACCACAATGGCTTATTTCTCATTCATGTTACTTGTCCATCAAAAGTCACTGGAAGCTCTGTTCTGGTTGTCCTAACTCTAGAACCCAGGCTCACAAAGGAGTCACAATCTGGAACATTCATTTCATAGCTCTCACCAACAATTAAATGTTCTGGCCAGGAAGTGGTATATATCATTTTTGCTCACAAGTCATTGTGGAGAACAAGTCATTTTGCCCAACCTGTGCTAAATATCTTTCTTTATCCCCTTAAATCCACTCTATATCCCTCTAAATCCACTAAATACACAGTTCTCCACACTGTTCTGTGTCCTGGAAGGCTACTCCCTGTCCTCTAGCTTCTGGTTGGGTTCAGCCAAAGGGAGCACCAGCAGGATATTTGGGAAGTACAAGCAGGAGACTGGATAGCAGGAGGAGAATGTGCTGAGGTATTTAATCCCCCAGCTTCCTCCATTCTGGGTCACTGTATTCCTTTACTGAAGGCCCCATTTCAGGTCAGGTAGCTGTCTACCTACAGCTTCCTTCTGTGGTTTTGGAAACCAGGTCTAGCTACAATTCTCTTTTGTAGCTAGCCCTAGGTTTCTGCACTATCATTTGTTAATTTTTGGAAATCCTGTCTCAACCTAGCAATAATCTCTTTATTAAACCCTCCTCAATTACTCTTCATATGCCATATTTTTCCTGCCAAGATCCTGACTGATATCCACCCAAAACAGAGGGATCCAGGAAGTGCAATTCTATCTATGGCCCAGAAAGTGGGGAGCCACACATACTTGACTAATAGCACCAATAATCACAGTGTGTCTGATTTGTCAATGCCCCAGTTGTATTCAATCACTTTAAGAATATGCCCCACCATACTGAGATTTGTCAAACCATACATAAGAATAAAATTAGGACAGATGGGAAACAAATGTTAAAATTCATTTCCTGAATTGAACTCACACTTGTGAAGATTTTTCTATGTAAATATCACATGGCAATGACCTCTATATTTCTGTGTTTTTAGTGTGTAAATATGTATCATTTTTTTAATCTTGTCCTTTGGCAACCTAAAATATTCTTTCCCTATATAGCCAATTTAAATTTCCAAGTGAAATAATTTAATTAGTACAATTAGTTATTTTCATTATTTACACAGATTTTTTTACAATGTGTTTCATTAGCTGCTGTCAGATATAAAACTTGGCTGTCCTTGAGTCTCATGGCCTGACCTGGTGCACTCAGATATAGCTGAGAGGGGCATATGAATTAGGGTATAGCCCTCTGTGGTTATATAATCACCTAGGACAGATGAGAATATCCTGATAAGGGGTCTGCAGTTGAGGCATCCATCTTAGGCTTGTCCAATACGACAGCTAAATCTCAATTTTCAGCTGACAGAAAGGAACATTGCTAAGAGTCATTACATTTGGCAACTTATATAGTAGGAAAAGAAGTAAAATATAAGAACTAGTTCACCACAACACAGTTTTAAATTTTTTAATGAAAATGAAAACAAATATGGGAATTAGACTATAAAGAATTTGCATCGCTTAGACCAGTGGTTCTTGAAATTGGGCTCCAGGATCAGCAACATCAGCACCATTACTTGAAAGCCTGTTAGAAATGGGAACTCTTGGGCCTCACCCCAAATTTACGGAATCAGAATCTCTAGGGATGGATCCCAACAACCTGTGTTTTAACATAGCCTCTAGCTGATTTTGATGCATACTAAAATGTGACAACAACTGTCCTAGTCCAGGGTTTCTGAAGCTTTAATGAGCAAGTCAATTATCTGGAGTTCTTAGTAAATGATTCAGTAGGTCTGGAGTGGGGCCCAAGGGGCTGCCTGCATAAAAACTCTCAGGTGATTCTGATGCTTCTGGTTCACAGGCCACACTTTAAGTAGCAAGACTAAATTGCCAACTCCTTAAGAACAGAAACTCCCTTTTGTCATTTTTAAACTCTTGTTCAGAATATGTAGTTCTCTGTGGAAACACCTTTGCACTAACACATTTGCAACAGAAAAAGAGGATTCAAAACACTCTCTGAAAGAAGCTTTTAGATACATATCATCATGCTGTTTCTGACTGGATTTGGCTAATCCACCAGCAACAAATTTGGATTTTCCAGGACCTGTAGACCTCATCACTAAAATCTCTTATTTTGTTTAGCTTTAAGTAGCCACCTCTTCATCAGAATCCTCCAACCCCCAATGCTAATTTCCAAGCTGATGACCACATCCTGGTGTTCTTCCCCACAGAAGAAGAACCTGGTTTCTCTGACTGCTGGAAGTCGGCTGCCTATGTGCAGCTGCCTGCTGCCCGCCTCCAGCCACCAGGCAATTACAATCCCAGACTCTCTACTTCCCTCCTCCCCCAAACTCTCAGTGTTAGTACAAAATGCCTCAGCAAAATGGTGTTTTAGTTCTCCATCATCTAAAACAAATAGCATATAATGGGTTTCCTTAAACAATAGGAGTTTACTGGCTCACGGTTTTGAGGCTCTGAGTCTAAAGTCGAGACCTCAGCAAGGTGACGCTTTCTTCCTGAAGACTGGCATTCTGGGACTAGCAGTTGGCAATCCTTGGTACTTGGTTTTTCTGTCACATGGCAATGCACGTGTTGGCCTCTCCTGCAGTCTCTCTCCATCTGACTTTCACTCTGCCTAGAAAACTCTCCAGTAATCCAGAGAAAAGCCCAGCCTGATTCAGTGGGACCACAACTTAACTGAAGTAACATCTTGACGAGATCGTATTTACAATGGGTCCATACCCACCAGAATGCAGACCAGGACCAAGAACATGTCCAAACTGGGGTACACGATTCAATCCACCACAGGGAGGTAACATAAGTTGATTTTCTGACAGACACTGTTACCTCCTTCCTCACATAAACTTCCTCTCTACCACTTCCCTTCATTGATTACACACTGAGTGCCTCATAGAAATGCTCACCTGGACCTGATCTCATAATTAACCCTTTCTCCTCCCAGACTGCCTTCAGAAATCCAGTTCCTTCAAAATCCTTCAGCATTCTACCATAAATTAGAGTTATCGTGTAATAAAATTTTCAGTAAGGTGATAGCAATTGCTAATAAGTTATTGTAATTAAAAACACCTGTAAGTAGCTACCCAGTAGTTCTTAAACTTCAGGGATCAGAAGAATCACCCAGGATGCTTATTAAAAATGCAGATCTATTGAGATTTTCTATGGTGGAACATAGTGTTTCCATCCGGGGACTCGTCTCTGACAATTCTCAAGAAGTTTATGCTTATAGAACACCTAAGTGGATATCACCCCACACTGAGGGACCCCTAAGGGCTCTGGTGACACCCAGGTCCTATACAAGTGGGGATAGCCCCAGAGAATGATGCCTAATTAGTGGGCTCTTCATTGGCATCTGTGTTCCTGAGAGTGACAGAGTTGGACTCAAACAAGTCATCCCGGCACATGGTCCATCAGTCCCTTCTAC
>JAQZBX010005103.1:0-57567 GCA_029593785.1 Cabassous unicinctus | reverse complement strand
CTTTTTCTTTGGAATTAAAGTGGTGGCATTTGTCTAAAGGGGCCTTGACAGTCTTTCTAGATGCTGTGATTTAGAAAATAAAAGGGTTTCGTGTTTCAAGAGTTATTTTAAGATATGGTTTATTCCACTGGCTCCAATCATGAATTTAGTTTACCTTTTCTATTCCTTTTCCCGAGCTAAAGGTATGTCATAGCTGGCCTTCAGTGATACCCTATTGAATAAATGAATTATGGAAGAGTCCAGTTGCTATCTTCGTTGTCATTTTCCGTTTTCATGAAAATTGTTTTCAAAATGGGAATAATAAAAATTCCATATCAATATTCTGTAAAATGCACGGTTATATTATCTGTTAGTCTCTCAGCTTCCGAGGTATGGATAAAAAAGAAATATAAATGAAAAACAACGTATTCTTGAAATGCTGGACATTTTAAAATCTCATTTATATTCTAAGTCTTTTGAGGAGGGGGAAGGAAGTTTGGAGGCTACAAAATTTGCTGTTAGCTTTATACCACAGAGAGAAGGATATGACATTTTTTTTATTCCAGTATTTTGGAGTACTGTTTTCTGGGAGTTTGTACACTGAGAAATGATTTTTGAGATTTTTCCTCTTTTATTCTAGGGAATTAACCTAGTCATTGGGCATAGATTTATGAAAAGATGCATAATATGGAATAATGTGAAATAAACCAGCTTCAGAGGGAAAAGCATGCCCACTTTTAAAATATTCTTTTATATCTTAATTTGATGTTAATTAGTTGATAAATACTTACAAAGCACCTATTATTCTATTTTACGAAAGGGATCTAACATGACTAATTAGTTCCAGATTAATTTACAGGGCTGTGACTTTTTCATTTAGGTAACTATTTTTATTATATCAACTACTTCAGATATAGTAGTGCTTAGTAACTATTCGTTGATTGATTGCGATGTAGACTAGTATTTTTACTATGTCATAACTTTTCTTGACTTAGTTTGACCAATCTGATGGTGGTCTCTAATACTTAATGTAAATGTTTTTGATACAGGAAAGATGAATGGGAGGGCTGATTTTCGAGAGCCGAATGCGGAAGTTCCAAGACCAATTCCCCGTAACTATCAAGTATTTGTAATTAGAAACACTTTGTACTAAAGAAATTTTCACTGCCTTGAGTAGTGGTAGCAGTAGGACTAGCTTTATGGGTGTGACATTTTTGTAGTCACACAGGACCCCAACTTGGTGTAATGCTCTGTTGTTGCCATTTCAAAATTTGTAATGATAATTTGAGTGAGGGATCCCACATTATGTGGCCAGTCCTGACCAGCAGATAGTAGTACTAACTTCTATTTGAAATCAGAGTTTGTTAAAAGTTTACAAGCCAGTTGTTTGATTATATGATAGAAAAATTGGGTGTGTTTTCTTAATATTTAGAGCAAGCCACACTAATGCAAAGTGTTAATAGTAGGGAAAACTGTGTATGAGGGGGGTATATGGGTACTCTGTACCTTCTGCATGATTTTTCTGTAAACCCACCTCTCTAATAAAAAAATAGAGTAAGCTATTTTTTAGCTTTAGTTTTTTTATATGGGTATTTTAATGTTTTCCAATTTCCCTTGGTAAAAAGATATAGGGGCTGATTATATTCCAACAGAGGAAGAAAGAAGGGTCTTTGCAGAATGCAATGATGAAAGCTTCTGGTTCAGATGTAAGTTAAATTTTCTAATCAACATAATTTGACTTTTAGTCTCTGAAATTATGACTCAGTATAGATCAAATGTGCAAATTTTGGCATGTGTGGTTTTTGCTAAAGAAGGGGTACTGAATGTACATGGATTATATGAAAACATTCCAAAAAGGGTAACTAGTATCTTCACTTTACAAGTGGAGAAATTGAGGTTTAGAGATGTTAAATGAATTGCTTAGTGTTGCACAGCTGTCTGGATTTGAAGCCAGGTCTCTGAAACAAGCTCATGATTTTAATTCTTACATTTTTATCAGTGTGAAATGTTAGTTTATTACCAGCTTGTGATTTCTGATTTGAGACTTTATACATAAAGATGTTATTTTTTAAATAGAGACAACGTTGGAAGCACATAAAACATAAACTTACTTTTGAACAAAACCTTGGTGCTGCTGCACCTAGAAATTGCATTCCTTTCAGATAGGGTAATCCTAACAAAAAAAGCAGGATAGAATTTTTTTTTAAAAGGCACTTAAGCTGTTAAAGGGGATGTGTATTTTTATCAGTCAGCCTGGTATTTATGTTTACACTTGGCAGGGTACTGTGCTTGGAAAATAAGTTTTCTAGACACAGTCTTTGTCTTAAAGCAGTTGTATGATGTAGTTGAGACAAAGCTAATACATGAGAAAGATTAAGTTCTTTTTAAAGAGTTACATTAATTTGAATTGTTTTGCCTAAAAAGGGCTTTGTTAACAAATAAGATTCAGCAACCACTAGGACTTTAGATGAATGAAGAAAAAATGGTGGGGGGAGCATGTAGGTGAAATGAATAGTGAACAAAGGCATAGAGTTTGCAATAACCTGATCTCTTCTAGTGTCTTTAGGCTGGCTGATCTAATTGAGCAGAGTCTTATTGTTGGGGGTAGGAAATCAAGTGTCACACTAAGGATTAAAGGTCATTATATTTTTTAGGTTCTTGAGCAGAGGGGATGATATGTAAGTTTTTTTCTGTTTTTTTGGTTTTTTTTAAGTAAGATTAGTTGGCAGTGTCCAGGACAGACTAGAAGAATGAGACGTTATATTTGATGGAATCTATTGAGCTTGTGGCAGTAACCCCGGAATATTGTCACTGAGATATAGTTGATGATAGTGTCATTTGGGCTAGAGAAGGGGGTGGCAATGAAAGGTTTTTTAAAGGACACATAACAGGACTTTACAGTAGTTTTGACAAAGGGAATGAAAGAAAGGTAAGAGTCAAATAATAATATCAAAATAATCCAGCTTTGGAGAATGTTGGCATTACTGATTAAGGGGTATAGTTTGAAGGAGTTTGTAATTTTGAGTTCATGGTTAGAATAATCACAAGTTGGAGGGGCAGAAAGCATGTAATAAGGACAGGCTAAAAAAATAGCTTTTTGGTTGTATACCATATTTGGAATATGGGAAATTACAGCAATCAAAATATTAATGTATTAAAAAGTAGTGATTGACTCTTAAAATAGATAACCTAGATTTTGCATGTTATAATAATGTCAAATATTGGCAGTATATAGACCCTTGACTCTAACCACAAGCCAAAGGGAATTCAGCATGTATCATTAATTATCAGAACTAACAGTCATGGAAAAGGAATTTTTGAAAAAAAGTTTTTATTATTGTAATATATGTTACAATACATATAACACAAAATTTCCCAATTTTAACCATATTTAAGTGTATAATTCTGTGGTATTAATTACATTCAAAATATTGCTCTACAATCACCACCATCCATTACTAAAGCTTTTTTCATCACTGTTTTAGTTTCCTGGGCTGCTCAAGTAAATACATTGCAATGGGTCAGATTAAACAATGGAAATTTATTTGCTCACTGTTTTAAGGCTAAAAGAAAGTCCACATCAGGGCCTCATTAAAGTGGTGCTTTCTCCCCAAAGACTGGCATTCCAGGGCCGCCTGCTGGTGATCCTTGGTCCTTAATTTGCCAAATAACAAGGTATATTCCCATCAACAATGTATAAGAATTACATTCCCATCAACAATGTATAAGAATTCCAATTTCTTCAGATTCTCGCAACACTTGATATTTTCTGTTTTTTTAATAGCCATCCTAGTGAGTGTGACGTGGTATCTCATTGAGGTTTTGAACGTTAGGAAATTTTGTACTTAACATTTTTATCTTCAAATAAGGATGTTCTGTGTGGTGTGCAACATTAACATATATTTATGTGTATGTATAATAGAATCCATTTCACTTTGGAGATTACAGCTTGTTGACTATTGATTTTAAAAAGCTTGATGAAAATGTTTAGGAATTTGCAGAAAAAATACTAAAGCAATTTTTACACATTTTTTGGTCTGTTAAATATATTCATTCTGGACTTCGAAGTCAAAATCTAAATGGTTTTTTAATTAAATTTTTTAATGTTTTGTAATGTTTCTTAACTATAAACTGTTCCTTTATTTTTCTGAGTATGTATACAGAACAGCTTTCAAATTTTTTAAAGCTCTTAATTATACAATGTACTCCTTAAATGGTTTTACTGATACTCATATATCTATCCTAATGAACTCAAAATCTTTTCCCTTTATTAATACTGACAAATTCTTTTTCTCCTTAAGCTGTGCCTTTGGCTGCAACAAGTATGTTAATTACTCAAGGATTAATTAGTAAAGGTAAATATTTAAACTTTGAGTTTAGTATTTTGGATATCATCATGTATGTTTTATGTTATTTTCCTGATATTTAGAGAAAATAAATGTGATAATGTATCACATTAAACGTTATCATTGATAAATTTCTACAACCTCACAAGAGTTATGTCTCCATGGACCCACTGACTCATATATCTTGGTTTAAAAATTTGTTATCCACCTGCTGCACAACATTAACAATCTACTAGATCAAGAAAGTAATGGGTATGTTTTGCAGAGAGGTAAAAAAGCAAATGTGGTCTAGATGGACCAGCAGCATCACTATTACTTGGGAGTTTGTTAGAAGTGCAAATTCATTAGCCCCATCAGATCTACTGAATCAGAGTATATGAGGTAGAATCTATGAATCTATGTTGCAGCAAAACTCCAGGTAATTCTTATGCACTGATTAGAGACAGTAGCTCCCCAAACAAGCGTTGACTCATAATTACCTGCAAAGGGGAGGGGAAGTTAGGAATCTCAGTTCTGGAAGGTACTCTATTTTTAACAAGCCCTGAAGACACTTTCTTGTTCCATATTCTTTTGACTTAAATAGTACAGCATATTCATACGTTGAGTTAGATTTAGATTAAGTATTAAATTTATCAGTTTCTACATCTTTAAATTTAGTAGTATAAGCAGTAGAATTCCTCATTACATTTACTTTGTTAACTGTCTACCTGGAAATGGGAGAATGTCCTAGAAAAGAATGACAGGATGGCCTCCACCTGTACTAAAACTAAAAAACTGTTCTTTTGAATTTGCTAGTTCCTTCTAAAATGTAACTATGATAGGAAGTTTAAGCTTTTTCACTTTAACAGGATGAAGTACTTAGACAGTAGTCTTGACACAGCTAGTTGAGAAAAGTAGTTAAAGAGAGAAACAGGATTTTTATTTTTATTTATTTTTGGTAAAAATTTGTTGTTTAAAAAACTCTCAAAGAACCTTGTTACAGTGTGCTACCATGACAAGAGTCTTAAACATGGAAACAAGTAAGGCCATTTGTGCACATTTAGGGACATATAATGTTGTTTGGTAGACTGAGATTGATTCTGTATTGTAAAAACAAAGCCACCACACTTAAATCACATTACTTTTAAGGAAAAACTGATACAGAGAGGTATGAATGGAGAAATTATAGTGCATATTATGGTGCTGTCCATTTAATCTATCTTAATCCAGCCTGTCATTTAATTAATGATTGGAACTAGGCATGAGGGGTTATACAAAAGAAATTTAAGAGCTACTAGTAGTTATCTTTGGAAGTAATATGAATAACATTGAAGCAAATAGAGAATATAATTAAATGCTTAATAAGATACTAAATTGTGTAGTAGGGCAGCTATAATCAAGGAAGGTTTCTTGGAAGAAGTGGATTTTGAAGGGTCGACAGGATTTAGAGTAAAGGAGAAGGAAGACTATCAAGGCAGAGGGACCTTGTGATAGAACAATAAGCATAACTAATGGAAGACTATCGGAGACAGATTTTGCCACAGTCTGCATGGAGGATAGAAAACTCCATGAAATAGCTAAGGTGGAATGATGGGAAATGGTCATTTTGATTAGGTTATGATGAAGAAAACTTTGGAGCTTTTGGGTTTAGGTGGAGTCAGTGACTTTGTACAGCTTAAGGGTAAGGCAAGTGAGAGAAATTGGGAGAAATTTTAGAAAAGGAATTCAGAAGTCCACCAAGACATTTTGCATTTAATCAAAATGCCTAACATTTTGTATATGCTTTCATCCACACTGTCTCATACACAGTATAGCCTTCACTGCTTCCTCTCTGCTCACCCCCTATCAGAACACTGAAACATCTTTAGAAAACAAAAAAGAAAAGTCCTCATCCCTTTCCAGCTGCTCCCAGCTGCCTCCCATTTGAAGTCTTCTGTCAGATATACATATTGTGATTTTTTTTCCCCCCACTCTGAATGGTTCTTAATAGAGTCCAATTTAACAGATTTTTCCTTTATGAAGAGTGCTTTTTTTGGTCTATTTAAGATCTTGGTCTACTCCAAGGACACAAAGATGTTTTCTTTTAAAAGGTTTATTTTCTTTCGTATTTAAATTTTCAACCCTTCTGGAATTGTTTTGAACATGGTGTGAGGTAGGAGCAAGGTACATTGACCCATTATTAAATTTTGAAAGGACTATTCTTTCTTCACTGTACTACAGTGTTGCCTTTGTCATAAATCAAGTGACCATGTTGTCTGGTTTTGAAATCTCTTCTGGTTTTGATCACTTTATTCTTGCATTTATATTGCAAGAATATATATTCTTGCATTTATATTGTACTGTATTAATTACTATTATATTTATATTATAACTTTATCATAGTTCATGATCTCTGATGGTAGTTCTCCAATTTTGTTATTCTTCAGTGTTGCCTTGGCTATTCTTAGCCCTTTGTGTTTCCACATAATTTTTAGAGTAAGCTTTTCCGTTTTTGCAAAAACTTGCCTTGGTTTTGATTAGGGGATTGCATTGAATCTATAGAACAATTTGTGGAGAATTGCCATCTTTATAATCTTTCAATTCATGAACATGGTATATTTCTCTATTTGTTTAGCTTTTATTTCTTGCAATAAGTTTTGTAGATTTCCGTGTAGAGGTCTCTCATATTTTTCATTAGATTTCTTCTTAGGTCTTTGATGATTTTTGATGCCATAATGAATTATATCATTATTATTTTACTTGTTCCTGGTATATAGAAATTTTATATAGATATAGGTATATTTGTATATTAACCTTGTATCAAGTAATCTTTCTAAATTCACTTATTCTAATAGTTTACAGTTTTTTTGGGTTTTTTTTTTTCCCCATGTTTCTGTTGATTTTGAATTCACTTCATTCTCATTTAAATAGCATAGTGTTCTCTCAGGTCACTTAACGAGCTTCTGTTATTAGTTAATGTTTTTTAAATTCTGCACTATTTTTTTCTTATATCTCTGTGGATTGTCCAAAGTTGCTAAGAAATAGATACATCTTATTTTATACTACATTGCTAAATTTACCACTACTTTTGCCTCATGTTAGAAGAGACCATGTCATGACTAATAGAAATAGTTCCTTTGCAGTTTCATGAAATCTCATTGCATTTTCTAGAATAATTTCTGTGTCATTTTCCTATTTGGCATAATCTTAAAATTCTACTGAAACCTATTGCACACCTTAATTATGCAAACATGTCTTCCTCTAACAATCAATGTTACTCAAATATTTGCTCTTTTATCTTTAGGAATCCTTTCAAGTCATCCCAAATATGGATCTATCCCTAAACTTATATGTATGTATGAACAACACTGTGTTTTTCTTTATTGATATTTCCTAAGAATATATATCTTTTTTAACCTAACTAAAATTATTAGTATTTGTAAAGTGTTTTGACAGATCTTACTCAATTTATTGAGTTATGTGGTTACATGCTCTGCCAGTTAGTTTAAGCTTTTCAGGAAATGGATTACTTGACCTTGAGGGGTTACTTGAAAGGGAGGCATTTTTTTGTTTTGTTTTGTAATGTATAAGCTATAAATTTTAAATTATTTTGTAAAGATAAAGTATTTGAAAATTCTTTTGGTCTGTCTTTGCGGGAAAATGTGTAGATACTCTAATCAAAATAAAGTATTTTTTAAGTTAAGTTTACTTAAAAAAAACAAAAGCAAATTTCTGTAGCACAACTTATTTGCATTTTGCAATGTGGTTAATTGAAAAGAAGCTGAGTAGCCCTGAAAAAGAGTACTTGAAGCTTTACATGAGTCTTTTTCAGGCTAGCCTCTCTTTCATACTGGAAACAGACACTTGATGAAACAACAGACACATTTAGGTAGCCCTTCATACTTCATTATTTTAAGGGTGCATAATTTATTGCACATAATTTTATTTTTAAAACAATCTTGTAAATTTGGCTGGGCAAATGTTGTAATTCCCATATTACAAAAAAGAAATGGCCTAAATTCCATGACTACGCTAGAATGCTGATGTTTTGATTTCTCATTCCATTGTACCTTTATGACACCTTTACTATCTATGTTATTAAAGTTAGTAAATTAGAACTGATTTATGTTATAGCAAACTTTAATTTGACTTATTTTATTTTGGGAAAATGAATTTTATTCACAGACTCTTTCTATGAATGAAGAGAATGATAGAATATGGTACTTTTATCACTATCAGGAAATCTGTCTCCCCAAACTGTAGACATTGAATCACAGTGTTGAAAAATGTTCTTTTAGAAAAAGATTTTAATCTAAAAAGACATGTTGAGTCACCTTTTCTGTTTGCTTTTTTATAATAAGTTGCTTGTATCATGGGATACTTTGCTGGGAAGCTTTCTTATGTGAAAACTTGCCAAGAGAAGTTTAAGAATCTCGAGAATTCCCCTCTTGGAGAAGCTTTACGATCAGGACAGGCACGACGATCTTCACCACCTGGGTAGGCCAGATTCTGATTTACACGTAATGTTATTTTTAGCTTAAGTTAACTTACTTTAAATAGTAGATCAGAATTCAGCCATCATTGTTTTAAATATAGAATTGCATCTTATTTGGGAGCACATGTCCCAAAATAAAGAATTTTTTCTTGATTTAATGTGGCAAACACTTTTGGTGTTTTGTAATATTCTCTTGACTTCCCAAATTTTATCAATCCCATCTCTTAAATTTATAACTTACCCAGTAAATAAAACAATGTTCAGCCTCTTACTGGTTTTCTTCAGACTATGGTTTTGCTTTTGTGTTGTGTAAATATGATTAAATGTATCTGTCTGGGTAGGTAAATAAATAAAAAGGTATTTAAGTGTATTGTTAGCTAAGTTATCATAATATTCTAATTGGCAAACAATGTAAAACCCGTGAGAGATAGTATTAACAGTATCTGCATTAGCAAAAATAGTGTTTATATGAACTGCTAACTATGGAAATAAATTTCCCAATTGATGAACGAACTGCACATATTTGTTGAATTACACCTGACCTGAAGAACCCTTTTCTTTCCAAGAAACTTGAAAACACATGAAATTATCTTGAAAACCTAATAATTAGAAAATTGAATATACTTTTCTCTATATAAAAAGTGACTATTTTCATGTTGTTTAGGGGGGTCAGGACATATTTTTAATGTTTTTATGGCAGAAATATTCATTTTCTTTATAAATATATTAAAAATTATGTGATTGCTTTGGAAAATAAGATACCTTAACATATTTCTTTAAATAAGGTATAGGCAATAGCTCATATTTCTTACATAATATGATTTACTTTTTTCAGGCACTATTCTCAGAAGTCAAAATATGACTCAAGTGTGAGTGGTCATTCATCTTTTATGACATCCCCAGCAGCAGACAACATAGAAAAAGAGATGCTTCCTCATTATGAGCCAATTCCATTCAGTTCTTCCATGAATGAATCTACTCCCACTGGTATTACTGATCATATTGCCCAAGGTAGAAACTTCTCTTGAAATGAATTTCAGCATTTAATGGTCCCAACGTATGTATAAACTTTATTTAATGACCCTTTCTACTGGATATCATTTGTGTGTTCCATCATAAGCTTAAACACAGCATGTTTGTTTGTTTGTTCATTCATTTCGTACTTCAGCATTTCTTGAGGACTAGTAGGTGTCAGACATTCTGCTAGGTATGGAAGAAATAAAGATGAACAAGACCTAGTTCTTGTCCCTGAGAAACTCTTAGTCTGTTAGACGATACAGAAGTATAAAGATGAATTACTAATATACCCCAGTAGTTGAGAACACAAACCTATGTTTAGTGGAATAGCAAAGATGAAGCAATAAATTGTGCTGCAGGTAGTAGAGGCTTCAGGAAGGCTCTACAAAGGCTACATTTAATAGGCTGGTCTTAGAGGCTTTCAGCTTCCTTGTCTGTAATGTTAGAAAAATAATAATAACCTGCCTTACAGAACTGTTGTCAAGTGAAAAAACCATGTGAAATGCTTTGTGAAGTTTGTGTAAACACTAGCTTTTAAAATCACACAATGTAAATGAAAGAACATAGACTTTTGATTAAGGCCTATATTTGAATCATGATTGACATTTGCTAGCTGTATATTTTGGGCAAGTAATTGTAATTTGTGATCCCCTCAATTT
Organism: Cabassous unicinctus; assembly: GCA_029593785.1. Lineage (NCBI taxonomy): Eukaryota > Metazoa > Chordata > Mammalia > Cingulata > Chlamyphoridae > Cabassous > Cabassous unicinctus. Next base: position 47,113 of record JAQZBX010005103.1, on the reverse strand, counting down.
TTTATTTTCTCTCAAAATGGAGATAATACCATTTCTCTTAAAGAACTGTTGGGATTCCAAATCAGTGACAATGCCTGGCAAGTAATAGCCTCTCAATAAACGTTAGTTTCCTTCCTTTCTTCAATCTGGTTTGTACTGAAAGGTGAGGAATTAGAAACAGGAAGTACTCAAACCCTAAAATCCAAAAAGTTTTGAAAACCCCCAATTTTTTCCTTAACTTAATTTGTGATAAAATGTGACCTGAATTCATTTGGTAGTAAATTTTGATCTACAATGATATAATGCTATTTATACTTTACCTATTATTTAATGTAAATTTTCCTAGATTTTGGTCTAGAAATATTAATGTGCTTGCTTACTTGTTGCTGCCCCAAACCTCTGAATGGATGGTTATTAAGTAATATAAGGGATATGTACAATAATAATTTTCTAAAATCTGAAAAACTCTGAATTGTGAAACACATCTGACTCTAAGGGTTTTGGATAAGGGATTGTGGGCCCCAGTTGAATACTCTGAAAAAGCATGCCGTGAAATAAAGGCAATAAGCCCGTAACTGGGGAGTACACAAGATTAAAGGAAGGATTTGGGTTTTTGTTTTTTTTGTTTAAGATGGGAGAGGCTCAAATCTGTATGTAGGTTAAAGGGAAGGAGATGCTGTGGAGAGGGAGAAGTTGATTATAGGCTTAGAAGTAAGTTTCCAGAGGATACAGAAAGGGTTCTAGGTAGGTCAGTACATAAAGTAGCCACTGGCCATAAAGGCTCCTTAAATTAATTAAAATTATATAAAATTAAAATTTTAGTTCCTTAATTGCATAGGCAACATTTCAAGTGCTCAATAGCTACATAGCTATTAGCTATTGAGCTCAATAGCTACTAACGGTTATTGTATTGGACAGTGCAGATATAGAACATTCCCTTCATTGCAGAAAGTTATATTGAACAGCTCTGTTTTAGAGCAAAGGAGAGGTGAGGCTTTAAACCTTGGAAAAAAGATACTGGAGAGAAAGGAAGTTTAAGATGATTAAAGAGATTCTTAAGTTAGGATGAAAGGAGTTGAGAGTCTTTTAATCCTCAGCTTTTTTCTTTTTCTGTAAGGTAGGAAACAGAAATCCAATTAGAAAGAGAAGAAAGAATGGGCAGATTCGAAGAGTAGCTAAAGTCACTCTCTTTTCTCCAAAGCCATCTGTCCTTGTCTTTCCCAGTCTTTCAAGCTCAAATTCATTCTATTTGTATTACAACCATTCACCAGGTCTTTGTAATGACTTGCATCCTTCCATTTGCATTAGAAAAGTTCATGTTACATAATTTATTTTCTACCAAAGGTATCTGCCCACAGCCTAGGGCAGGGCCCATATTTTAATATATTTTATGCACTCCACAACAGCAGTCCATCTGTCTGCTGCTCTCCTTTTTGATCCCCTTCTCTAAACCAAGCTGGCCACTTTTCCAAGCTCTCTCCAAATTGACCAGCACTGGGCCTCCTTTGCTTTGTCCCAGCTACTGTTTTTCCCCACCAGGACACCCTTTCCTTTGTTTAAGCCCTACCTTCCCTCATTAGTCCTGCTTCCTCTTACCAGGAATTCAAAGTTTTTAATCTTTCAAAGTAGAAAGCATTCCTTCTTCGCTGTTATGACTTGCCATGCATAGTTTATTACCGTTAGATTTAAGTCAATACTATTTTACATTTTCTTATTCCTTCCAGCTCTTTGTAACCTTCCCAAAGTAGTAAATCATACGCCCTCCACAATAAAGGGAGTAGAAAAAGGTTGCCTCAATCTACTTTCTGATTTATGTTTTCATAATAATAAGGTAAATTATTAGACCTGGAAGGAACCTTAGAGCTCATCTAGTCAAACTTGCCTATTTGATGGTTGAGAAAACCAAGATTCAAAAACCAAGTGATTTGCCCAAGGACATTCATGTTGCCAAAATGGGGATAAGAACTCATGGTTCCTGACTACTCATCTAGTATACACTCTCTCCTTCAGAATTTTTAAAGTGTTTATGGTGAAGGGAAATGAGTTCAAGAACTACTCATTACTAATGAAATGCACAATGCCCAATATAAGGTTATACCTTTTTTTTTTTTTTTTTTAATTTCTTATTTTTTAGCCAAAAGAAAGTTTAATCTTCAACCATGGAAAAATACTAGGACTAATTAATGGAAATTTAAATCTTTGCTTTGTATCAGTGCAGTATACATTGAAGCAAAAGAAAAGATAAGGGTTGAAAACATTAATGTATAGTATGTTGCTTTGACAGTTCTAATCATTCGCTGGGACCGTATCATTGAGTTCCAAAATTGTATCACTTACAAAAAAGTTTTTAAAAAAAATAATATTATATTAAAATGATATACCCAATTCATATGTCTTACTGAAAACCTCTTTGAAAACTGTTACTTTGGTATGGCATGAAAGATTTTATAAGTTAGGTAGTAGTTCACTAAATGATTTGTTAGCATCAGTTAATTTTTACAAGAATGTTTATATGGTCTGTTTTGCTTGGTTATACATTTTACAAACTATTCAGTATTTGGTCTTATCAACAAATATTAAGAGTAATCAATTCCTTATTCTATATATCAGTATTTGACTCTGATTATTTGACTCTTTGTTAATATATATTGTTCATGTTTTGACTCTAACCATTGGGAGAGGTAAAGAATAAATGCTGATTTCCAAGGAGAAATTATAGTTGGTACTTTCTTCTGCCTCAGCATGAATTGTTAGACCAGAGTGACAATAATGCACACTATGATTAAAGGCCATGTTTTATACTTTTCTGTAGCTATTTTCAAGTATTTTTGTTTAAATGAAGATGGTAAAGTAAATAATTTTTTAATACACCTGGAGTTGTTTGCATATAGACTATGATCACAGGAACATTTAACTATGGAAGTATTACTAAATAAAACAAAAGCTACACTTTGTCAAGTTTTGTTTAATTATCGCCATGGGAATATATTTCTCTTTAATTCAGTACACAGTATAAATAACTTTGCTGTATAAAACACTAGCATTTTAATGTATTTAAATTGTGCTGTTATGTAATATCCATGGTTATGTTTTTCAATTTTTGATATTGATTTTAAGTTTTAGAAATAAAGCCTTAAAGTGTAAGAAGTAGCAGAATCCGGTTCTATAATTATCTTGGGAAAATTATAGTACCATTGGAATGATGGTAATAATTTGCTTCTTTATTTCTTTCACTTTATTCTATTTTGATTGTAGGCAAGGAGCATTTGTAAAATTTAATTGCTTTGGGTTTGTCCAAATCCTTTTATCACCATTTATTAACTGTTTGTTGTTTTAGGACCTGATTCCAAGCTTGAAGAAAGTCCTAAAAGAAAAAATATTACATATGAGGAATTAAGAAATAAGAACAGAGAGTCATATGAAGTAACTTTAACACAAAAGACTGACCCCTCAGTCAGGCCTATGCAGGAAAGAGTGCCAAAAAAAGAAGGTATGATAGTTTAGTCTAAATCAATTTACTTTTTAGGATTGGAAACTGCAGTATTAGTTAAAATCATTAATTATTTTAATAATGTGATTTAATTCTTCCTGCAATTAACCAAAATAAAAAATCTTTTAAAAAGGTTAGTTATTTCACATTTATCAGTTCTTTTATTTTTAAGATGTTCCAAATGCCATTCTCTATTAGGTAAGAATGAATTTCAAATAGTGGTATGACTTAAGACAGTAAAACTAGTTTTGTAACACAATATACAAATTATACATCCACTTGACTGTTTTTCCGTTAGAAGTCACCTTGGAAATCTATATACCTTTTTTCTTTGATCTGGTGACCAAAGGTTGATAATTGGCTGTAATGCCACTTTTGGCAGAACCACAGAATCCATGTCTAAGTAAGGAGATTGATTTCCTTCCACATTTATGAAATAGAAGGGAGCTTTATGCCTTACAAACCAGCTTATGAGGCATTTCCAGAAAAGAAGTTTGACTTTGTTGTTGTTGTTAACAACTGTATTATTGCTTTTAAATAATTGTTAATTTTAAGTTACAAGGTAGAAAAATCACAGTTGGTTTTAAGTTCTTTTGGAACGGCTATACATTTCCTGAAGTTAATTTTCCAACAAAGAAGTTTACCTCTAATGGAAGAGAGTACATTTTGATTAGTTTTGTAGCTACATTTCAGTGTAGAATTTTGTGATTTCTCTCTTGAGAAATCTAAGAGTGTGTGTCATTGTTTCAAGGTTTTCTTTTTACTACTTTAAAAATTGAAGGAAGGAATAGGTCCTTGGTACCTTCTGATGATTCATATGCAACAAAGAATGCAAAAAAAAAAACATAAAAATCCTTAGTATTTTTTATTATGATCATTGTTTTAGAGCCAGGTTTATTTCCAATTGTTAGTGGTTGCTTCATTTAGATTTTTTTTTTTTTTTAAATAACAGTAATGGCTAATATCTTTGTCCTAGCATTGATGTAAAAAAAAAAATCTAACTTTAAAATAAAATTGTAACTACAAAATTGCTTGTTAATGTTTGTTATTGAAAAAAAAAAATAGCTAGCATAAACCTTATGCATTCAATAGCCATTACTTGGAATATATAAAGACTCATATTTCTGGTTTGTTCTGTTAAATGAGTTGAGAGGATTTGGGCTGTAGCTCCATGAGGATAGGAAGTGGTATTTTTCTTATTTTGTAATCTTTTATATGACTGTGCTGCATAGTGCTTTGCAATGAAATTTCAAAGTGGAGTATTTTGGTTGGGCCTTCTATAGTAATAGCAGTTAAGAAAAGGAAATATAGTAGCCCTTTGGTATTTGCTAGATTTTGACATTTGTGATTGGGATTGTGAAGTCTTGAAGTTCTGTTATATGACACAATAAAAGTGAAGTGATAAAATTTCCTTTGTGAAAAGAAAGCTGATTTTTTGTGTGTAAAGTTCACAGGGTCAGAAAGTGTCTCTTAATGTTTTCACTTATATTTATGGAGAGAAATTGTGGATTATTTGGTAATTATCGAATTTGAGGTTTTTGCAAGTTACGGGATATATTCCTAACAAATGATCAGTATATTACTATAATACAACTTATAATGTAATATTTATTAATGTATATTTTAAAATTTACATTTTCCTAGTTATATTCTTGCTTTGTCTTTAAAAATAAACAAAACTTAAAAAATCTAAATTTTATAAAACAGATAAAGGGATGGTTTTTCTTTATAAAACATTGCTTTGCAAAAATAATCATAAATTTCTCTTCAGTATTAGTGAATCTCTCATTCCTTTTCAGATACAATTTGATTTATGCTTAACTTTTTAGGACAATATTTGTTAAATAAAAAAGAGGTACATTTGTTTAGAAAAATAGAAGTTATCACTTTTCTGTAATAGTATGTTAATATAGTTGCTTTAATTTTTTGTGACAAATTGTATCTCTGACTTAATGTAATGTATAGTTATCCTTTCCACATCATGCAGCTTAAGGGCATGGCACTCCTGCAATCTGGAAAAGCCACATTGAATTTTTTGGCCCTCCCTTCACTCCAGAGAAGGCTGAATTTTTTTTTTTCTTTTATAGGGTGCTTACGGAATCTTATAACATTTGGGTTACGTATTATACAATACTATACATATATTTTAGGCATTTCTGAGTTTCTTAACTTTTTCTATATTGTCTGCTGGCCTTCGCATGTCATCTGCAGGTTCCACAAAATTCCCCCAAAATTCCCATTTAAATTTCTTAGGCTGACCCGTGATATATCAAAATCGCGATGGGGAAAGTCCTGATATGGAAGGGATAACTGTATTATTAGTCTCTTCCATCACAGTGATGTGTGATACCTTCTTTTAAAAAGATTTATACTGCTTTATGGGGTGAAACCTGTTAGATGGGTTTCAACTTTGCTGATTCATTAACCTTTTTTCACTATTTTCTGTTTTTTTTCCCCATGAACTTCTGAGCATACCGAAGTATAAGACTGTATGATGTTAATCCTTTCATTTCTGCCTTTATTGCATGAACTATGAATGCAATACTTTAGATGAGGGGTTCTCAAACTTTTCAGTCTCAGGAACTCTTTTACACTCTTAAAAATTATTGAGGACTCCAAAGAGCTTTTGTTTATGTATATTATCTATTTATTGATATTTACCAAATTGGACTAGAATATTTTAAAACACAAGCACAAGTGTCATTAGCTGTCAGAATAATGGTCTCGTCACACATCATTTAGCTTCTGGAAAACTAAATTCGAGAGGGAATGAGAGCAAAAGGAGTAAAGCAAAATCTGAGGGAAAAGGGCATATATAATATCTAAGTATAATAATGAAAATATTTTTGGCTTTGTGGACTCCCTGAATGGGTCTTGGGGTTGGGGTCCCTAATCTGCACTGGGAATTGTCTTTACATTTTTTGATTACTTTGGTCGTCTGAACAGTTGTAATTCACAGATGGAGACTATGTAGAAGTGAAGTGAAAAGGTAAAAGAATAGACAAGATAGAAGAGCATGTTTGAAAATAAAATCTCATCTAAACTGCAGGAATATTGGAGACCATTTCCCTCTTGTCATACAGCTCATGTGAGAGAAGATTGAATTCACCACCACTTGACAACTTGACCATTTCTATTACTATATTTTTTGTGAAAAACATAACTCAAGTGTTTGTTTTTTTAATATTTTTTATTTCTGCTTTTGTTTGGGTTTTTTTCTGCGTGTGTGTGTGTTTTTGGTGTGTGCTATAATATATGCCATACTTACTTAGGTAAAGTTGTAAAGGCACCCAGATTTGGATCTAAAGCAGACCTGTGTTCAAATTTCATTTCTACATGTTTTATTAGGCTTGTACTTTGGGCAAATTACTAGTCTTGTTTTCTCACCTTTAAAATGGAGATTATATTTATTTTACAAAGTTGTTACAAAGACCAAACATTATGTAAATTTCTTGATAGAGTGCATTAGTATTTATGTCCAACCTTCCAGTTCACAAAAGGCTATCCAACTTCTCATAATTACAGTTTGACTCTCATATGCTTTTACTCAGATGAGAGAGAAACGTAACTTTTCATCATAACAATAGCAAACTTAAAATAGTGCCTTTTACTTATTGCTGTTTGGAATCATCAATTATTTGTGCTTTTCTCCTAGTCAAAGTAAACAAATATGGAGATACTTGGGATGAGTGAAGCATTGCATCATTGGACCTATTGAAGTTTCAATATCCAGCTTCATCTAGGTGGTCATGAATATCTGCATGCTTTGAGTTCAGCAGCAGTCTTCATAAACACGTTTAAAACTAGAACTTGGGTTTTTGTGGTTTGGCTTATTATGTTTTAATAAACAGTTTTATGTTATTATTGTGAAAATGTACTCACTTTGGGGAACTATATGAATGATGGTATTATGCCATGATAGTATTTAGTTTTGTGAAATTGTTTCAAGCGTTACAGTGCAAAAACACTCTCAGACAACTATCAGATTGTAATGCTTTAGAATCAACCTATATGATAATGTGATATCTGCATGTTGAATTGGGGTGGGTGGGGGGAGCAAGCATAGTGTTAAACTTCATCAAAAAATTATAAAAAGGCTTTCTCCAGTGTTTGTTGTATTACTGTTTATGATAAATAAAATGTAAAGGAACCTGCAACAGCTTGTCTTGTCAATTATTTCACTGCTTGCAATTTATTAATTTACTTTTAAGTACAAGTTATAAGTGGTTTACAGGGTCAGGAAATAGTCATATAAGTGGTTTGCAGGGTCAGGAAATAGTCATATCTATTTCTGAAAATTTTATAATAAGGTAGTTAATAGTGAATTGGTATATGGTAAATAGCTGAATACCTTTAAAAATCAAGTGGTCAGGAGCAGGTGTAGCTCAGTGTTTGAGCACCTGCTTCTCATGTATAAGGTTCTGGGTTCAATCTTGTACCTCCTTAAAAAAAAAAAAAGTGATCAGTTCAAAAATTTTGCCAACTCCAGAGGAATAAAAATTTGGTATTCTTTCTTCACCATTAACCTAATGTTCATTTCTGGTTCAGGTGAGTTGAAAATGAAACTGGTCTCATCTAAATTCTTACATTACATTTCTACCAGAAACTGTGTTCCAGTTAACTATTGTTAAAAATAATCCAAAATCTTAACGTTTTAAAGTAATCATTATCTCAGAAATTTTCTGTGGATCAAGGATTCAGTTTTCTTATTTGGCTGTGAATCTTTAGGTTTGCAGTCTTATGGTGGATAGAGTTGCAGCAGAACAGCTGGGGCCTGGCCAGAACATCTCTCTCCATTCAAATCCTTGCTATGTTGTCTCTCAGTTCATTTGATCTTCCTCACATCATGCTGTGTTCAGGGCATGACTACTTAGGGCTCTAGCACTTGTGTTCCAGCAAGCTTCATTTCCTTATGTGTATAACCTAGTCTCAGAAATCAAGTAGCATCATTTCTGTACCAGCCTGCCTATAAAAGGGAGGGAACATAGATCTCCCACTTAGTCACAGTTTAAGAAGAACATGTGGGATAAAGGGTACTACAGCTACTGTTTCATTCCACAATTTGGCCACATTCATTCACATCCCTTCCACAAGCAAAATAAGCATCCTTTTTCCCAGGACCTCTAAATCATCCAGTTACAACTTTAGCTCAAAGTCCAGAAGCTCATAATCTAATCAGGCCCAGGTGTGAATAAGGCGCCTTTGTAAAGCTCCTGTAATACCATTCCCAGTCTGAAGACCTATGAACTAAAGAGAAGTTAATTCCCCTCTCCCCTCCAAATACAATAATAGGATAGGAAACACATTGCTTTGCTAGATACTGCCCTTCAAAAAGGGAGAGAAATGTGAAGCACACACCAATCAGTTGTCCATAGCACTTCTGAAGTCTGGCCAGCCCCATGTTACCAGTTCTCGGTTTAGAGCTCTGCCTCTCTTGAGGTGGTTCTCTAGCTCGTAGTCCTTTCCTTCCTGAAAAAGTAGCCTATGTTTGCAGCTGAGTTTTCTCAGTCTGCTTCCTTCCTTTAGAAATTTGGGAATCTAAAGGCCTTTTTATACTTTCTCTCAGTCCAAGATGTAATTCTTTTAAAAACCTGGGTTTCTTAATTTGTAACATTCCATTACACAACAACCAACCATACGTCTATTGGAAAGTGGCCCTTCTCTATGTTGAGCTCTATGAGGCTGCTGAGAAAAAACATCCTTAAGATTCTTAGCATCTGAAGATTCTTGCACTGCTGTTTAAGGGTCAGGGTATACCAGGCCTGTGAAATGTCCAATGAAGCACTAGGATCTTTCTGGGGTCTTAAAGGTTTTTTACTGCTTCACTGTGGATTTGATCTTTGCCTAGAAGCCATTTCTTAATACAGCACTCTGCTAGCTGAACAGACTGTTCTGAGTTCTTTATAATTGCATTTGAAAACTGTATATTTTACTCTCTATATCATGTCTCTCTTCTTTTATTTTAGACAGTAAAAGCAAGGTGTCACCCTCAGCACAACAGCCCTTACTGATTTAGGTGTAATGATGAGTTGGGGAATGTCCCTATTTTTCTTTCCCTCTAAGACTTAATATAATGGAATCATTTACTCCTTAAATGCTTAGTGGATTTGCTTGTAAAGACATCTGAGCCAGGTGATTGTGAGATTTTTCAGATTCCCTATTTTTATCTTTGGTCGTTTTTTTCCCCCTTTATTAGAGAAGCTGTGGTTTTACAGAACGATTATGCATAAAATACAGGATTCACATATACCCCACCAACAACTTGCACTGATGTGGAATGTTTGTAACAATGATAGCACATTTTTATAATTTTACTATTAATTAAAGTCCATGGTTTGGGGGAGCGGATGTGGTTTAAGCAGTTGGGTGCCCTCCTCCCACATGGGAGGTCCTGGGTTTGGTTCCTGGTGCCTCCTAAAGAAGACAAGAAAGCGAACTGATGCAATGGGCTGGCGTGGCAAGCTGGCACAACGAGGAGACACAACAAGCAGGGAGTGGATGTGGCTCAAGTGATTGGGTGCCTCTCACACATGGCAGATCCCAGGTTCGGTTCCTGGTGCCTCCTAAAAAAGAAGACGAGCAGACACAGCACACAATGAACAGGCACGAAGTGCAGACAGCACAAACAATGGGGGAGGGCAATAAATCTTAAAAAAAAAAAAAGTCCATGGTTTAACCTCAGGCTCACTGTGTTAGTATAGTTCATAGATTTGTTTTGCTTTTTAAACTTCAATTCTGTTAACTTTTATACAATTTAACATTTCCCCTTTTAATCATGTTCACATACCATCATCACCATCCACTACCAAAAGATTTCCATCATTCCAAATAGGAAACTGTACATTTTAAACCTTAACTTCTCATTCCCTATCCCCACCTAATCCCCTGGTAACCTATATTCTAGATTCTGACGCTATAAGTTTGCTTATTCTAATTCTTTCAAATGAGATCATACAATATTTGTCCTTTTGTGTTTGGCTTATTTCACTCAACATGATGTCTTCCATGTTGATCCATGTTGTTGCATGTATCAGGACTTCATTCCTTTTTATGGCTGAATAATATTCCATTGTATGTATATACCATATATATGATGGACACTTGGGTTGCTTCCATCTTTTGGCAATTGTGAATAATGCCTCTATGAAGATCGGTATGCAAATATCTGTTGGAGCCCCTGCTTTCAATTCTTTTGGGTATATACCTAGTGGTGGGATTGCTGGATCATATGGTAGTTCTATACTTAGCTTTCTGAGGAACCACCAAACTGTCTTCCACAGCAGCTGCACCATCTTACATTGCCACCAGCAATAAATGAGTGTTTCTGTTTTGCACATCCTCTCCAACACTTGTTATTTTCTGATTCTTTAAAAGCAACATTCTAATGGGTATGAAATAGTATCTCATTGTTGTTTTGATTTGCATTTCCCTGATAGCTAATGATGTTCAGCATATTTTCATGTGTTTTCTGGCCATCTTCTTTAGAGAGATGTCTGTTCAAGTCTTTTGCTCAGTTTTTAATGGGGTTGTTAAGCTGAAGGATTTCTTTATGTATTCTGGATATTAATACTCTATTTTCCTTGTGGTTACTATGGGGTTAAAATTTAACATCATGAATACGTAACAATCATATTTGGCTTGATACCAACTTAACTTCAATAGCATGTACATATACTTTCCGATACTCCTCTGTCCCCCCACCCACCACCATTTTTTTGGACTTGATACCACTTATACCTTTGTACATTGTATGTTCAAAAACAGTTTATTATTATTTTTTATGCATTTGCATTTTATCATCTGTAGGATGTAAGAAGTGGAGTTACATACCAAACAATACAATACAATAATACTGGCATTTATAATTACCCAAATGATTAACTTTACCCCAGGTCTTTATTTCTTTATGCTGCTTCAAACCACTTTCATTTCAGTCTGAAATTTCAGTTCTCCCTTTAGCATTGCTTGTGGGGCAGGTCTTGCGGTGATGAACTCCCTCAACTTTTGTTTGTCTGAGAATGTCTTAATCTCTCCCTATTTTTGAAAGAGTCTCTATGGATATAAAATTCTTGGTTGGCAATTGTTTTCCTTCAACCCACTGCCTTCTTGCCTCCATGGTTTCTAATGAGAAATTGGCGCTCAATATAATTGGGACTCCCTTGTATGTAATGTGTTGCTTTTCTCTTGAAGCTTTCAGAAATCTGTCCTTGTCATTTGCATTCAATAGCATAATCAATATATGACAGGATGTATTTTTCTTAATGTTTATCCTGTCTGGTGTTCTCTGAACTTCTTGGATGTGCATATTCACATCTTTTGCTAAGTTTGGGAAGTTCTCTGTCATTATTTCTTTGACTATTCCTTCTGCCCCTTTATCTTTCTTCTCTTTATAGGAATCCCATAATGCATATCTTAGTGTGCTTGATGGTGTTACCATAGGTGTCTTAGGCTATTATTGCTTTTAATATTTCTTTTTTCTTTCTGCTCCTTACCCTGATTCATTTCAAGTTCTTGTCTTCAAGTTCAGTGATTCTTTCTTCTGCCAGCTCCATTGTTCTTAAAATCCACCTGGGCATTTTTTCATCTCATTTGCTATGGTCTTCAACTCCAGTAGTTCTGTTTGGTTCCTTTTTAAAATTTCAATCTCTTAGACTCTCATATTGCTCATTCATTGTTTTCCTGATACCCTTTAGTTCTTTCTCTGTACTTTCCTCCATCTCCTTGAGCATTTTTAATATAAAAAATTTTAAAGGCTTTGTTCTGTATGTCTACATTCTCATCCTCATTGGTGTTTTCTGTATTTTTATCTTCTTCTTTTGAATGGATCATTGTTTCCTATTTCTTTGTCTTATACTCTTTTGCACACTGTACATTTTAATATTTTAAAATGTTAACTTCGGGATTTATATGCTGAGATGTCTGTTTCTTGGCTTTGTAACCAGCTGGTGATAAGACAGAGATTTTCTTGAGCTTCAGCCCTCCTATCAGGAAGGTATGCCCAAGGCAAATGCAATGTGCAGGGTTTCCCTGCCTTTCTCAGCCTCTCTCTTGTCCTGGGATTTTGCTTGTTAGTTTTGGAGTTCCACTGTTTATGGGAGTTTTGTTGTCACATCTGTTTCCCAGTAGACAGACTTCCCTCTCCCAGGTGTATGGAGCTGGTAGGACTTGTCCTAGACTGTATGCCTCAATAGTTTTTTTTACATTCCTTTCATTGTCTTTAGCTGCTTTTGCCTGGAGGGCAAATTCTGGGAGGAGGGTCACCCTAGAGAGGACTTTCCCCAGTTTTTTCCAGCCAAAACAGGGCTCAGGACCAATGAAGTGTGTGCAGATTGGCTCCAAAGTGCCCTGGGGAGGGAGTCAGTAAGGTCACCAAAATCTTCTCCAAAGGCACCCCAAAGCTGAGTCTTCCCGACCTGTCCAGCAAATGCAGTCCTTCAGCTTACTGTCCCCTGCAGTTCTGAGGAAGCGCTGTGTTCTTTAAATTTCTACCACCTCCACCCATGTCAAGGGAGGATTGAAACAATGGCTGTCACTGCCTTTGTGCAGGGTAGATTGAAGCAACAGTTGCTCTCAGAACCGGGCCCCCAGTGATCTGAATTAGCTAGTCAAAAGCTGTGATCAGTGATCAGTCATGCCCCACCCCCCCAACCCTGTTCTTGGAAAAAAGGATTTTTATATCCCTTTCTGTCACCAGCAAGTTACCCAGGTGCTGGACCATGCGGCAGCCTGCCATGAGGGTAGGGGATGGGCACGGGAAGCCACTGTGCAGAGAGAGCAATTTACTGTTCTTTACCATAATTTATCAGTCTTTTTCTCTCACTCTTCCCTGGATGCTATACAGTGTTCTTCTGGCCTCTAGAGGTTTTTTTATTTGTTTGTTTTTGTTTTTAATTATTTTAAATTTTTTAAAACTTTTTTTTACCCTCCCACCCACCCACCCAGATGGCTCTCTTGTCTTTTTTGCTAGCTGTTTTGCTCATTGTTTGCACTCACTGTCTGCTTGTTGTCTGTTTGTTTTTCTTTAGGAGGCACCGGGGAACTGAACCCAGGACCTCCCATGTGGGAGGTGAGTGCCCAGCTGCTTGAGCCACATCCACTCCCTGCTCATTTTTGTTTTTGCTCATTGTCTGTTCATTGTCTGCTCATTGTTTTTTCTTGTCTGCTCCTTGTTTTTGGTCATTGTCTGATAATTGTTTTTGCTTGATGTCTGCACATTGTCTACTTGTTGTTTGTTTGTCTTCTTTAAGAAGCACCAGGAACTGAACCGGGGACCTTCCATGTAGGTGGCAGGCCCCCAACTACTTGAGCCACATCCACTCCCTGGAGTTTCAAAATAATTGTTTCAGGGAAGTGGATGTGGCTCAACCAACTGGGTGCCTGCCTACCACATGGGAAGTCCAGGGTTCAGGTTCTGGTGCCCCCTAAAGAAGACAAGCAGATGCTGCACCTGCAGCAATGAGCTAGACACCGCACCTGCTGCAACAGTAAGAGTCCACACTTGCTGCAATGAGCAGATGCCACAAGCCAGCAGACTGGAGCCAATGTGGCTCAGGCTGCTGGGGACTTGCCTCCCATGTGGGAGGTCCCGAGTTCGGTTCCCAGTGCATCCTGGAGAAGGCAAGCAAACAATGAGCAGACAGACAAGACAATCATGGGGGGTGGGGGCCTACATTTAAATAAATAAAGTAAATAAATGAATCTTTTTTAAAAAAAATAGTTGTTTCAGACAGCTCCTACCTGTTTAATAGTTGTTTTGGTGGAAGGACTGAGTCCTGGAGCTCCCTACTCTGCCATCTTCCCCAGATGTCCTCCTCTATGGTCTGTTTTAGTAAATTGCATTATTCTGGCCATTTTTTCATTTCATATAAATTTGCAAGTTTATTATCTAAAGTAAAAAACCCATCCTTTAAAATCTCTGCAGCATCTATGCTTATTTCCTTTTTCAATTTCTTATGTTATTAATTTATTATCCCTGTATTTTTTTTCAGATATCTTGTAACTTTTTTTTTCATATTTTAAAATAGCCAAATAATGGATTTATTCATCTTATGTTGTATCTTTGTTTTCTGTTTCTTGACTTTCTGTTTTATTTTTCATAGTTTCTTTCTCTACCTTCTTTGGATTTTTTAAAGATTTATTTATTTATTTCTCTCCCCTTCATTGTGCTCGCTGTTTGCACTCTCTGTTTGCTCTCTGTGTCTGTTTGTTGTGTGCATGTCTTCTTTTTAGAAGGCACTGGGAACTGAACCTGGGACCTCCCATGTGAGATAGAGGCATCCAACGGCTTGAGCCACCTCTGCTCCCTGTTTATTGTGTCTCTCATTTTGTTTCCTTGTTGTGTTTCTTCATGGCATCAGCTCACTGTCTTGCTTGTCTTCTTTAGGAGGCACTGGAAACCAAACCCGAGACCTCCCATGTGGTAGGTGGGTGCCCAATTGCTTGAGCCACATCTACTTCCCTCTCTGGATTTATTTTGCGGTTCTATTTCCTAAGCTCTTAATTCAAATGCTTGATGTATTTTTTAACTTTTCTGATGCAATTCTTTAAGACTGTAAATTCTTCTAAGTGTCAATTTATCTCTCACAAGGTTTCATGCCTACTATTTTTATTGTTTTCATTCCTAAACATTTTGTTTCCAAACATTTCCAACGTGTTTTCTTCTTTAACCCATGGGTTGTTTAAAGCATATATTACATTTTGTAAATATGTGGCATTGTTTTCATCTTTTTAAAAAATTGATTTCTAACATAGTTGCATTGTGATTTGAGAACGAGATAAGATATAGATGAAAACTTTTTGAAAATTGTTGAGGCTTGAGTTATCATGTTTTGTTAAGAATATGTTATTTCCAGGTGTTGGGTGCAGTGCCCCATATATACTTAATAGTGTCGGTTGTTTAATTGTGCTTAAGTATTCTCTGTTTTTATATATTTTTGGTGTGTTTGTCCATTACAGAAAGCATTGTACTAAATTTCAGAATGAAAGTGGATTGTATTCCCATTTTGTATGGTTCTATCAATTAAGAACTATATATATTGAAGCCATGAGTAGTTGGAGCTTATAATTTTAGAATTATTAAATTTTCTTGGAGAATTAAACTTTTTTTCTTATGTTGTGTCCTTCTTTGTTTTTAGGATGCTTTTTGCCTTAACATCTATTTTGTTTATTATTATAAAATATACTATATTAACATTTTTTGTTTAGACTGGTATATCTTTGTCCACCTTTATTTTCAACTTTTCTGAGTCTTTAATATAGGTATATCTCTTTTAAACAGCACATAGATGGATTTTATCGTTATACCCAGTTTGGTAATCTTTGTCTTTTTTTTTTTTCCTAGGAGGTAACCGGGATTGAACCTGGGACTTTGTACATGGGAAACAGGATCCCAACCACTGAGCAAATCCACTTCCCAATCTTTGTCTTTTAACTGGAGAATTTGTCCATTTCTATTTGTTGTGATTTCTGGTATACTTGCTTATTTCTTCCATCTTTTCTGGGATTTTTCTTATCCCTTTTTTCCTTGGCTGCTTTGTAAACATGCCAACTTCTTTCTGTCTTTCCATTCATTCTACCCAATAGATGCCAGTGTGATAACCAAAATGTTTCCAGACATTGCAAAATGTCCCCAGGTGGGCAAAATTGTCCCTGGTCAGAACCACTTCCCTAAATATCTTAACATGTATGCTTATAAAGGCTAAAATTAATTTTTTTGCACTCCTTTGTAATAATACATGGAACTTTGAAAAATTTAATGTTGACCACCCTATTCTGACCTTAGTTTTTTTTTTTTTTTAGCAGGTGTTGGGGATTGAACCCAGGACTTTGTACATGGGAAGTAAGTGCTTAACCACTGAGCTACATCTGCTCCCCTGACCTTAAATATTTTTGTGGTTGCTTATTTTATTTCCATCTCTTCATAAAATTCTAAAATAATATTTTATGTCAATATTCCTAAGTAGCTACTTATTTACCACTTTATTTGCATTCATTCTTATTTGTATACAAGCTCATCAATTTATGTTCACTTTTCTTTGACTGAAAGTATTTTTTTAAAAGTTCCCATTTTACCATTACTAAATTCAAGATATAGAATAATATCAGAAGACCCTTAAAAGCCTCTTTTGTGATCCCTCCCATTAGTTACCCCCAAACGTAACTATTATTTTGACTTCTAGATCCATGGGTTCATTTTTCCTGCAGTCAAATGTTATGTACTTGCAATCATAGTATGTATATTTTTAGGGATGGCTTTTCTTGCTTAAAATTACATTTATGGGAGTCATCCTTATTGCATATAGCAATAGTTTGTTCACATTCATTGCTTTGTAGATTTTCATTTAATGACTATATCACAATTATGTATCTGTTCTAGTGTTGGACATTTGGGTTATTTCCAGTTTTGCTTATTATGAATAATGCTGCTATGAACATACTTCCAAACTTCTGTCCTTATATTCAAGATGTACTCTTATAAGCAGCTGATAATCAGACATTGGTTTTTAATCCAGCCTGACATTTTTTGTCCTATAATTGGAATATTACTGAAAGATTTTTTTTTTAAAGATTTGGTTTTAATTCTACCAAACAGATAATGAGGTTATCTGTTCTTTCCCTCCACTCCTACCTTCTTTCGGATAATTTACTATTTTGAAATTATTCCTCCCCCTCCTGCCATTAGATTGCCTGTTATATATTCTTTTTGGCTACTTTAATCACAATTTGTATTCTTTGACTTAACAGAATTTACCTTAAATTAGCACCTTTACCACTTTCTGGACAATGCAAGGACCTTACAACAATTTAACTCCATTAATCAGCCTCCTTTTGTGCTTCTTGAGTGTATTTTAATTCCGCATATAAACATGTATTTATGCATAATTCTGCATAAACCCCACAATAAATTATTATTGTAGTTTTAAGTAGTCCATGTTTTTTCGATTTACCCACATATTCACCTTTTCAGTGCCCATCTTTGTTTCCTGCATATCAGCGCTTCCATTTAAGTTCGTTTTCTTCCATTGTTGTGGGTTGAATTGTGTTCCCCCAAAAGACATGGTCAAGGCTTAACCTCTGTTAACTATTTCTATCACTAAACCTATTTCCAATTTTCTTACAAATAAACAGTGTTCTTTTTGTAAAAACCAAATTACAGAGTGCTTTACATTGTCCGCCTGTGGGAAAGTGAACAAAGCCTTAAATTCATTTTGACATTGGCTTTTTTTTTTTCTTTTCAAGGAACTGGGGTCCAGGGATTGAACCTGGGACCTTGCATGTAGAAACTCAGCGCTCAACCACTGAGCCACATCGGGTGGCTCCCTTGAGTTGTTTTTTTCATTTGTTTTACCTGTTGCAGTGTTTTTTCAGGAGGCACCGGAAACCGAACCCAGGACCTCCGGTGTGGGAAGCTGGCCCTCAACTGCTTGAGCCACATCCCCCCCCCTTAACGTTGGCTTTTAAATGCCCATTTATTATAACCAAATAAAGACTAATTTGCGATTTCTAAACTGTTTGCATTGTATGTATTATTCTAGGGAACCACTCCAGATCACAGTAGGAAGTCAATAAATTCTTTTTTTAAATGACCGAACACATTTATTTTGTAGGTAGGATAATTTTTTAACAACCTTTAAATTTCTACCTTGTTACATATAGGAATTATTTTTGTAAACCCAGTGACAAAGAAATCTTCCCTTCTCTGCCGCTGACTTAGTACTCCGCACAGGAAGAAAAGTTTCTAATACCACCATGACCTTGTCTGCTGTTGCCTGCTTTTTTCCATGGGGCAAGCCTGCTGCTTGCTGGTTGCCCCACCTACAAAGCAGTAGATAAGTTCAGTTTATGGAAAAGAAGGTGATAAGCCCATTTTGACTTATTCTTGAATTGTCAGATATAAAGCTAAAGATTTTTTTTTTTTTTTTAAAGATTTATTTACTGACTTTTTTATCCATTTTTACTCCCTCCCCCGTTTTTGTGTCCATTTGCTGGGCAATTCTCTGTGTCTGTTTCCTGTCCTCTCTTCTCATCCTTCTCCTCCTGTCTTCACTGGGATTTGATCCTGGAAACCTCCGATGTGGGAGAGAGGCATCCTACCGCCTGCACCACATCAGTTCCTGGTTTCTCAGTGTGCTTCGTCTCGGCTCTCCCTTGTGTCACTCTCCTGTTATGTCATCATCTTGCTGCGTGGCTTGGAGGAGCCTGACAGCGCACCCGCACACGAGGCCTGATGGCACAACCACTCGCGGGGCCTAGCGGCCCACGTGCCTTCTATATTTTTCTTTATTTTTACTGGGAGGGCCCGGGATCGAACCCAGGTCCTTCCATATGGGAGACGGACACCCAACTATTTGAGCCACGTCCGCCCCTCCCTAAAGCTAAAGATTTTATCCCTGTGTTATTTCTGTTTCAAATGTGTTAGAATTTGGAGATTAGAGGGGGGTAATTACAGTTCCTACAGAAACCCCATTTTATTCTGCAGATTTGCTTTCCTCCAAGATGACTAAAACACTCCTTTAGTTCCTGTTCCATCAATATAGATTCTTCATCCCCACATCCCTTCGGCTCTTTTTCCACCATCTACCTCCCAAATTGGACCACCTGTATTTATCTTTCACATTGACACAATTGAGAAGATTTACGTTCTGTTTGTGGCCAAAATTACTTCTGAGTTTTATCTACAGATTGATTCTAAAAGGTAAATAGTAAGTGTTTATATTATTTTCACCCTGAAATTAACTTTTACAGCAAAACTTTTTATATGACGAATTCATATTTTCCTCTTTTTTTAAATTTACCTTTACCATAGCTTCCCTTTTTTTCCCAAACCCAACATCATATTCCTTATCCCTACTCCCACTTTTTCTCCCAGAAACCTTTGTCCTAAGCTCTCTGTTTCCTCTTGGTTACTCTCTAGACCTGTGGCACTGCTGACATTCTGGGGCTCTCTTCACTAGTCCCTCATGTTTGGATCCCTTGCCTTTACTTTCCCAGTGTACTCAAGCAACTTAACTTCATAGGCCTCAACCCACTCTGAGTCTATATCAGATAAACGCTGTCTAAAATGAATATGGTAAATATTAGTGTTTGGAGCCTTTGGGGAAATTCTTCTTCTAGATGAGTAAAAGAAGCAACTGAGTTATCTTTATTAAAAAGAATAAAATTAAGTTAAATGCATAAAACTCATAAAATCCATCATGTTTAGTTACTATAGTTCTACAACATCTTAAAGAGGTTGTTATTTATTAATTTTTATTAAGTAATTTATATAAATGCACAAATTACTTATTAAGTCAGGACTTTGTCTTGTTTTCCACTCTATCATTAGTACTGAGTACCATACCTATTGCATGAAGGCACTCAATAAATACATGTTGATTGAATAAATAATTGAACAAATACAAATATAATTCATCTTGGGTTGTTTCATGTGCTTACTACTTAGGAATTTAAACGAACTATTGTTTTTCTGTCTGTTTTCATAAATGAAATAAAGAATAATATCCTACTTGATTTATTTTCCGTAATTCACACTTTCCTTTTTTTTCTTTTAATAGTGCTATTACTAATCCTCAGGAAAGAAATCACAAAGGTTTTTAAGTCTTATTGGGAGACCAAAAAGAGCTTTGTGAATTCAGTGCTGTAATAACAGTGTGACTTGGAACTGCTTAATTGTAGCCCACACATAAACACAACTGCTCTGTCACAGAGATTGCTATTTTGCCCCCAGAATCCAGTCTCTCCCCCTTGTTTTGGAATAAAACAACTAAAATTGTTCGTAGGTGTGGCCACATAACTAAAAGTTGGTTAATGGGAAACAAGCAGAATAACCCGTGCAACTTCTCCATCAGATTTTTAAAATAGGAAGCTGTTTGTGCTTACTCTCACTGTTTTGAATTGGTTAAATTGGATCTTAAATTTGGGTTTGGGTGGAGGACATTTGTGTCACAATAGGAAACCAAAGCCTTAACGCATGAGAAAAGATATTCACAGGTCCCAGAGAAAGAGGGGTGCTATGAGGGGTCAAGGGGAAGCATGATCGGTTCAGGTGGCTCAACCAACAGGTGGAGAGCACACACACAGAACAAGAGGGACCTGTGGGCTTGTGCCTTTATTGTGGTTCAGGGGTGGAGGTTAGTAGAGTTCCTGCAGGAGTCAAGGATTGGTTAGTTTAAAACAAACATACGTGGAAAAGGAAAAGAACTGGGAGTCTGAGGACAGTGGTGTTGGTTAGTTTATCATTTGGGGCCAGCTGTGGGTTCTGGGTGAGGTGTGTGTGCGCTGTGGGTGGTGGCCACAGGTGCGTGTTTGGGCTCTGGGGGGAGTTCACACCCTAGGGCTGGAAAGCTGCTTACTGACTAGGCCAAAAGTCAGTGTTGAGACAAGTGGCTTAGCCAAAGTAAGATGGATGCACCCCAAATTTTTTGATAGTTGTAACACTCACTTTTCCCCTTCTAGATTTTCCCTAGAAAGTATATGTGTGTATAGGGCGGGGGAAATGATATGGACTAATGCTTTAAAATAGGATTTGTAGTTCAGTTTTCCCAGCTGAAAAGAAAGAGATTGTGAAAATAGCATAATGCACTGTGTCTTCCAAAAAGAGATGTTCAAATCTTAACCCCTGATGCCTGTGAATGTGGCCTTATTTGGAAATGGGGTCTTTGCAGATGTAACCAAGCTAAGATGAGCCATACTGATTTAGTGTGGGCCCTAATCCAATATTGACTGGTGTCCTGATAAGAGGAGAAAAGACAGACACAGATACAGAGAGAGGCTAGCCATGTGGAGACAGAGGCAGAGAATGGAATCGTGCTGCCACAAGCCAAGGAGTGCCTGGGCTACCAGATCCACCTCCCCTGGAGGCTTTAGGCGGAACCCAGCCCTGCCAGCGTCTAGATCTGATTCCAACCTCCAGAACTGTGAGGGAATCATTTTCTCGGTTTTCAGCTGCCAGTTTGTGGTAATGTGTTATGGCTGCCCTAGGAAACTAATACACATTTTCTTGAAACAAATCTGAAGTTTAGCCAGATTTGTTTAAATTCGTCCGGAGGTGAAACGTGGTTTCTCTCGGGAAGGGGTGTGGCCCTCCACCAGCTGCACTCATCACCCACGTTCCTGTGAATGGCTCAGTCCGTATCTGGAGTCTTGGTGTCTCCAGATACGGAGGGCATCCAAGACCAGGATGTGATGGGGCTAGAAACCCATTCCAGTGGCTGAAAGACAGAGGCCCTTTAGCCAGCTTTCTAAAAGCAAGACGCCTTCCGCCTTCCAGTATTTAAAAAAGATGCGAAAAAAGATGAGCATTATATATATATTAGCAAGTTACAGGTTTAGGCTGAAAAACATTTAGCAGGTGCCTATATCTGGCCAGGAACTCTGCTTGGGGCTGGGGATTCAGAGAGAAGCAAAAACCAAGAAACAAAACAAAACAAAAATCCAAAAAACCCAAACCCAAACCAAAACAAGAACAAAAACAAACACACACACACACACAATCCTAGAGGACCTTCCGTGTAGAGGGAGCAGACAACTTGGGCTCAGCACAACCTAAGCAGCTGTGCAGCACGCTGGAGGTGCCTAAGCAGGGCCCAGAACCTCACATGCCTGGGTAGCGGAGAGGGCATTTCCACAATGGCTGGGAGGTTGGCTTATATCGCAAGCCACAAACTGGTGATGAGAATACAAGCTCCTAGAATTTGGAATTTTGTTGTTTTGCTCACAGCTATATTCCCAGGACCCAAGAAAGAGCATGGTAAAGTGGATACCCAATAAATATTTGAATATATGAAAAATGAACATTTAAAAATCAGGTGTCACATTAAAAACCTTCACTTTTTGCTTGTTTTAAAAAATTGGAAGGTTTGACAACCATGGTCCACATATTTGTGTGTGTGGAAGTGAAGAATACACCCATGTTAATATGCAACCAGTCTGGCTTCACTCAAATACACATCTGTCTGGTCCTGGGCTTTGCAGTCTCTTGATTAATCATGGAAATCTCTGCAAACTCTAAATGTCTATGAAATCAAATTTATAGTAGAAATTTGAAAGCAGCATTCCAAAGAAATTTTTTCGGTCAATGAACAGATTGCATTATTTGAAAATCAAGAAAATTACCTGCACAACAATTTCATTCCTTAATCAAGTAATTCCAGATAAATTTTATTACTTTTATAATCTTAACAGAAAATAGACAAATCATCTATTCTGACAGCAACAGAAGATATCCTTTCTTTTAAAATGAGAATTTAAAAAATACATAAACATTATATACAATACATTTGTTATGTATCTGTATATATTTATTATATATAATATATAAATCTTCCTGGAAATTTTTCTATTTTGATAAGAGAAACAGACACAAAAGGATTACTGTGTTCATTATGAAGCATACATTTCATGCAGAATACAGTTTAATTCCAGCAATAGCTTTTGAACTCCAGGATCACACAAACTGAGGCAAAATTTAGAAGCAAATGGTCACCTTATTTAACAGTGGATAGAACATTTGATCAATTTCTTACAATAAAAAATATCCTGATAGCATCCTTTCTAGTCGCCCACTCATGCATAACCCAGGACAGAAACCCTCTTCTAGGCATCATGGGAGGGCATGAAGAATGCATAATATTAAAATGAATCATTTTAGCATAGTTTTCTGGGATAAGGATTTTCATTATTCTCATTTTGTTATGATTCTCATTTTGTTATTCTCCTTTTGTTATGATATGTTACTATGTTGTCCAGATAAAGTACAAATGTGTTAAAGGTTTATTGATTCCTTGTATCAAGTTTGTCTCTTACAGGTACATTCATGGATAAAGTAGCTTAAGTTTACTTTTTAAGTTCCATTAATCAAATTAAAAATATTGGAATATTTTCCATTTTTATTCACTCTAGAGAATCAGTACATATCATAATAGGGAAAGTTTTCCAATAAAGTTGGTTAGACACCCAACTTTTACCACAATGTTTTATCAGTTCTTTTTTTCATGCAAGTTTATCTGCAACTTTGTCCTGCTGTTCTTTGCCAAGATTTTTCAACATGAAGATAATGCTTTCATAAGATTGTGACCAGCTTGGTGCTGAGTGTTGGTAATTTCTAAATGCTAAAAAACAGATGTTGTACCCTTAGCACATTTTTCTATAAGAAACAGAATTCTCTCCCAGATATCTGCTTCCTAAATATATAAAATAGATATGCAGCAGAATAATAAAGGCTTCTCAGATGACCTTCCAGTTTCTTCCATATTGATTTCCTTTCACACTAAGATCAGTCCGATAAACTGCTTTAATGAATAAGTTATCTACTTAGGAAAAACAAAGAGCCCAAGCAATAAACCCAATTTGATTGAGAAATATTAAGATGTCAGAAGTAAAAAGAAAGTTTCTTTTCAACAATAATAGACTCATCTCCTTCCAGGATCCGGAGGCTGATTTTAACATTGACTTGCTGTGCTTAGCAATGTGAAAATGTTCTGATCCCTGGGAAATTATTTCCTGGGATGCAGGAAACAAATGTACCTAATTCTGAATTTATGCCAATAGCTGAGATAACAGAGTCACCAAGTGCTGGTTGTCAGAGCCAAGAGTTAAACTGCATCCAAGAAACTAGGATATTGGCTCCATGTTCTGATTTACAGAAATAGTATGTTATTGACTGATAAAACAGGACATGTACTATAAAAAGAGGCTAAGTCAAAAACATTCTATTTTACATGCTAATGTTCAAATAAAAATGAAAACTTCTAAATTTTTTTTTTTTAATGTTTAAACTATTTCACATCAGGTATTAACTTTGGATGAGGTTTCCTTTTTCACTTCCATGATACTGGTTTCAAGATGTATTAAATAAAACACAAAAGTATACACACACTCACAAACACACATTATATATCAAGGGTGATACGTATATAAAGCACTTTCCTGAGAAGATGCAAAAGAAGTTTTTATATAGGGCTCAGACAACCTGCCAAAAAACAAAAGGTCCCCCAATGGGAGGTTTTTGTTGTTATTGTTGTTGTTTTCCATGCAAACACCAGGCAGGAGAACAGAAAGCTGCTAACTGTTGGAGCTGGACTAGCTGCCTCTGAATTCCCTAAAACCCCAAGAGTTTATGATTGTATGAATTAATTCTTCCAGTGATTTCTCCCATAAATAAGCTACTCCTTAGGAAGAAGAGGGAAAATGTGGTTATTCTTTTAGGCAACTAGTAGTTTGTAAAAGGACCTGGTTCTTGAGTGTCTTCCATGTGAATGTACCCTTTAGCTAAGCAGGTAACAAAAGACAACGGGCATTTCCAAGACAATGGGACATTTCCAAAGTCCACCATATCAATGAGCTATAAAGTCACCTAGAGCATCGAAAGGACACTTGATTCATATTGTGACCATTTCAAATGAAATATTTTTTATTACTTTAAGTTTAAAATTGTGGCCCCTACATTTTAGAAGGCACTTCCCATACCTATCAGACATATCTTTCTTGCCCTGTATTTCTCCGTCCATGCACATCAGTTTTCTTGGGGTCATGACTTCCCAGCTTCTTCAACATTCACTCCTGTCCTCCATCAGAGAATTTAAATCACTGAAAAAAATGCAGAGTGACAGAATGGGGGGAGCTAATCAGAGAAGTGACAGAATGGGTGGGAGCTAATCAGAGAAGGCTTTAAACTCTTGTACTTATCTGTAAGTAAGTTAGGGTGCAACATAATTTCTTTTTGGTGTGCGATGGCACGCAAGTTCTTAAATAGCAGAAAAACGTGTAGTGCTCTGATGGAAAGCCTCTGAGATTAAACTGAGGGCCTTCCACCAGAAAGCATTTCAATAGAGTCAGAGAATTATAATGTTTTTGTTCTACTATAATGTGTTATTTTAAAGTACACTTGAAATATTAAATGTGTACAAATTCAGAGGTTTAAGAAACTTCAAAAATCATCGATATAAAGTTTAAGAAGCTGTAGGCTGTGAACTTCCCTTCTCACTCAATCCACGTTTGGTTTTGCATTCCTCACAGGTAAGCAGGCAGTGCCTAGAAAAGAAGCAAATATAGATAATGGTTTGTATTTTGACACTGGAAATTTTCTTCTTTACACAATATTATTTAGAGACATTTTCTATGCTGTTTACTAGCCTAATTTTTATAGGGATAATAGGAGAAGCTTCTTGGTTTAAAATCCCCAGAATTTCATCCAAAAAAACCACAATAATGATCTCCATGTTGAGACAAATGGTCGTATTTGTGGTCTGGGTTACAAAGGAGTTGAACATCTTGATCCTTTTTTAAATTTGAGTAACTTCTATATATAGCACAGAAGTCATAAAATACACAGTGCATTTATCCAGGATCTAACTATATGCGTATGGACTTAGATTTGGCTACACACATATTTTTTAAATTAAAAAAAAAAAGACATTTCCAGAATTTCAAGTTCATTATTTGCTTGACTTGTAGCAATCTCTTCAGGATCTAACGCAATACCAAGGAAAATGCACTGATTTGTCACAGAATACTATTAACATACATAGAATAGATGACCTTCAGGTCCTTCCTAGCATTAAAGTTTTAGAATCTTACAAATTCTATTCAACAGAATTTTACTGACTGCCTAACTACTACTATGAGGAATTTGCAACCAAAGGATTTTTGCAAGACAGTGATGGGATGATATCTGCACTGCTGAAGGATCAAGCTGACTTGAGTGGGAAGGATTACCTGGAAGGAAGCAAGACCAGAAGTTGCTATAAGTCCCTTGCAGATGGGTGATAAATTCCCATCTCCTTTCTTTGTCACTTATTTCACCCCATGGCTTTAAGAATGAAGTCAAAATCCTTAGCGTGGCCTATAAATTCCTCCAGAAACTGACCCTCGCCCGCCTAGCTTTCCAGCTTGTCTTCTACCACTTTTCAATAGCTCCTCATGCTCCAGCCATAGGATCTATTTATGATTCCTTAAGAAGTCAGGTTTCCCTTCTGTACATGCTATTCTTGGCCTGGAATCCCCATCTTCACTCCTACTGGTCATTTAAGATACAAATGTCATCACCTCCTCCAATAATTCTTTCCTGGTAACCCTTCCTCACCCCTCCCTTCCACCTCAACTTAGTCTCACTGCTCTACTTTTCCTTAAATAGAAAACCAAATAGCTTGTGAAGTATTGCATCTAAGATGTGCTGGTAATGGTCCTTCACAAAGGATTACCAACTGGTTACCAGCTACTGAAGTCTAGAGTAGGGCTGCTGGCTGGAACGGGGGATGCTGAGAAGAATCACAGACTGTAGAGTTTAAAGGGATCTTGGCACCATTTACTCCAATCATCTCCTTTTACACATAAAGTGAGAACAACAGACATTGCCACAAAAATCTAAATATAACTTTTATGTTCATGATTTTTCTGGAACGCAAAGTTGGTTAATTACAAAATAAACTCCTGTAATTAAAGAGGAAGAGGGGAAGCGGGTGTGGCTCAATCGATAGCGCTCCCGTTCACCACATGGGAGGCCCCGAGTTCGCTTCCCAGGGCCTCCTTGTGAGGGCAGGCCGGCCCGCGCTGCACGGTGGGCTGATGCAGCAAGACCTCACAGCAAGGGGGAGATAAGCAGACACAGAGAAAACACACAGCAAATGGACACAGCAGACACAAGCAGCAAGGGGGGGATAAATAAATAAATAAATAAATCTTTAAAAATAAAAAATAAAAAAAAAAATAAAGAGGAAGAGGGAGCAGTTAGCAAAATTCTCTCCTCTGCTTGTACTGCTTTTTTCCCCACAGTCCCCACAGATGTGGGGTCATGTGGACAATTATTCCTCAGCAAGCTGACTCTAAAACACAACTTTGCAAGTATGGGCCGAGGTTGGTGCTATCTGTAAATATGGTAATGACTCTCTGATGATCTTGCTGGTGTAATGGAAAGAGGAAGGGCTTGGAGAACAAGTGGGTTGTGGGTAGAGTCCCTCTTCTACCCCCTACTGACTATGGGACCTTCAGCGTCTCTGCCCCTTTCCGGGCCTCAGCTCATCAGGAAGAGACAATGCTGAAGGCTCTGTCCGCCTCTCCTGGCCTAGGGACTGTGGCTTTCCAAAGTCACACAATTAAAAAAAGAATTCAGGTTTCCTGATTTCTAGTCCAATGTTGTTGTCACTCCATCATACTGCTTCTCAAATAGAATCCACTATGACAAAAGAGGGGTCTTTACAGAAACGTGTCCCCAATACTTGCCCTGTAATACTAGAGTAAACAATAGCTAATATTTACTCAGTACTTACTAAGCATCATGAATAATTATTTTTATTCCTTACAATATCCCATGGACACAATCTGATCATTTTTTTACAGATGAGAAAACTGAAGATTAGAGAGTTTAAGAAGCTTGTCCAAGGTCACACAGCTTAGTAAGTGGTAGAACTGATTTTCATCCCAGGCAGTCTATAGCCGAGATCAAGCCATTAACCCCAAAGACCTACTGTCTATGTCTCCCATTGAGAATCATGATATATATTAATATCTTACAGGCTCTGAGAAGTCCTGCAGGAAAGAACCAGTTTAAATTGGGTGTAACCTCATGATGGCAGAAGCCATGGCTGTTCATTAAGGCATTCTTTAAAGACTCACACAGTACCCTTAACATAGCAGTTACTCATTAAATATTTGTTAAGAAAATGAAATTAAGCGATTAAATATTAAATTGTTATTGAAGTTGAGTGTCAACAACTCAAAATTTGAGGGTTTTGAGTTGTTTCCTTTAACATCTGGATTTTTAAAAACTGTTTAATATTACAAAAGGTAAATGCGCTTTCATTTAATTTTTATAACTATCTTCATTTACAATCCCTCCATCACCAGATATTACAAACCTGTTATGCCCTGGACCGAAACCAGCCCCACGGAGCTGATCTTCAAAGGAATGGAATTTATTCTGGCACACTCCTATGTATGATGCCTTTCCCAGGCCAAATCCCAAGATACCAGCAACTGTAAATGCGGGTTAGGGAAAACATAATTTAAAGGTTCAGAATATTCTCCATTAATTATCTTCTAGCACTTTCTTTTGTAACAGAAGTAATTTTTATATTAAAGTACCAAGAACCGTTGATGCACCAAACTGAGAACATAGCTCCCTATTCAAAAGCAGGACTGGGAATGAGGGACTGCTTTGACCTGAGGGTAGAGGGGCCAGGATGGAGCAGAAAGGTGCTGTCCCAGGGATAGGCAGCCCGAGGGTGGCCCAGCTGGCAAACAGTGACTGAGACCAAAAGGAGAGCAGAAGGTGGGGTCTAGTTGTAGCCTCCTAATCACGGGTTGAAAGCCCCTCACTGCCCTCTATGCACTTGCAGCAGTGGGGAGCAGCAGTCCATCTTGACTCTAGGGGAGAAAGGTCACAAGGAAGAAGGAAAGCTCTGATGCTAGAGCATGGAAGAGGTCTACACCCTGCTCCTCGCAATGGTAATGAGGTTTCAGACTGTAAACTGCAATGCATCCTCTTTACATAAAAGCACCCGATGGTACAAATATTTCGCTGTTCTGATTTTGTGATAATCAGGGTAGGCTAAACATTCGCTATATTAGAAACCAGGCACGTGTCCTCAGACCTAGTTTTTCTCCCTAGGTCTGGTTTTTAGAATGCTGGTGATAAACCAAGACTGATTAAGTATATGATCATCCTGTATGGGAAATGACTGTAACTCTAGGTATCTTTGGTCAACCTTAAGAGATACAGCAGGGGGGTGGATGTGGCTCAAATGGTTGGGTGTCTGTCTCCCATATGGAGGGACCTGGATTCGATCCCCGGGACCTCCTGGTAAAAATTAAAAAACAAAACAAAAAAAAAAAAACAAATATAGAAGGTGTGCATGCCGCCAGGCCCCGTGCGTGGGTGCGCTGTCAGGCCCAACCGAACCATGCAGCAAGATGATGACATAGCAGGAGAGTGACACATGGGAGAGCCAAGATGAGACGCGCTGAAAAACCAGGAACTAAGGTGGTGCAGGTGGTAGGACACCTCTCTCCCACATCAGAGACTCCGAGGATCGAATCCCAGTGAAGATAGGAGGAGAAAGATGAGGAGAGAGGGCAGGAAAAAAAACAGAGAATTGCCCAGCGAATGGACACAAAAACAGCAAATACGGGGGAGAGGGGTTAAAAATGGATAAAAGTAAATAAATTAAAAAAAAAAATAGCGTGGGTTGAGTGAAAAATACAGCAAATGTAAAGTGTAGACTATAGTTAGTACTGTAGTAATATTTTGATGATATTCTTTCAAAATTTCTAACAAATGTTTCACAACAATGCAAAGTATTGGCGGTTGGGTGATGTATGAGAGCCTTGTATGTTGTTATGCATGTTTGTTTTGTAAGTTCACAACTTTCACTACACACTTATTGTTCATGTATGTTCATGTATGAATGATATACGTCAATAAAATTAAAAAAAAAAAGTAAACTATAAGAAAAAACAAACAAAAAAAATAAAGATGATGGAATGGGAACGGATGTAGCTCAGTGGTTGAGCAACTGCTTCCCATGTACGAGGTACTGGGTTCAATTCCTGGTACCTCCTTAAAAAAAAAAAAAAAAGATGGAAGGTGTAGTCCAGGGGAGGTCCCAGGGCTTCTGGTCCAGTCTGTACCTGGGAGTGACTTCCTATTTCCACTGTAATGAGGTGCCTTTGTGCTCCAGGAGGTGCCTCTACCCACCCCACCCTGAGAGAATAGGTGCGGGTAGGGTAGCATGACTCATTCACCGCATATTTGCCTTTGAATGAGTGTTAGGTGTTGATTTTTTGTTTTATTTGTTGGCTGTGGGTTTGGTGATAATCTTAGGGTACTGTAATTACTCTTCCTGAAGATATTAAATGACTTTTGGACAAAGAAAAAAAAAAAAGCACCAGATATACCAAGTGGAAGATGATGAAACTCTAAGTTTTTGATAAGTTATTAAAAAAAACCCAATTTAAAAAATTATCCATTTTTTATGTCCATTGTAGAAAATATTTTGAAGAGACTGGCAACAATAAGAAAATAAAAATCACTAGCTGATCTATCATTCAGAGGCTCTGCTGTTGATATCTGCTGGTCCTCTGAGTTCATACTTTAAAGAGGATTGTCAAAGGCAAAGTCCTTACTGGCAAGTTTTATACCAGAAGGTGTTGAATGAACTAAGAAATGCAAAGTGGCAAAAAAGGAAGATTGATTTTTCAAAGAGTCAATACAGGAAATTTGGTTAACTTGGACATTCTTATCTCCAGATTCTAGAAACATTTTCTTTTTTCCATATGAATCTATTTTTCCTTCACTTATATGACTTACGTGCGACTTTAGGCAATGATCCAAATCTTGGATTAGCTGCTAAATAACCTATGGAGTGATATATAAATATATTATTTCATTTCACAACTCATTTAAATTTATAAAGAAACCTTCAAAATTTAAGATATGAAATTCCTTTAATGTACACAGATTCTTAATCTACAGAGATGATTTTAAAAGAGTTAGGAATTTAATCCTTGGTTGAATTTAACAACCAAACAACCATTTTAGGCAAGTACCAAATATTAGTTTTAATTTATAAAAAGAGACTATGAAACAGACAATTCAATACTTATTTAAAGGCATCAAACAAAGGCGGTACTAGCAATTGGGTTCAAATTAGTCATCGCCCCTTCTACATTTTAAGTAATTCAACAGAGAAGACTTAAACTTAGAGATTTCACAGTATATATACCACAATTTTTAAATGAAAACATTACAACCTGTGGTAGACAGATTAATGCCCCATACCCACAAAATGTCCATGTCTTAATCCCCAGAACCTGTGAATACGCTACATTACATGGCAATGGCAATTAATGTAGCAGATGGAATTAAGTTTGCTAATCAGCTGCCCTTAAAATAAGGAGATTATCCTGGATTATCCAGGTGTGTCCATTGTAATCACAAGGGTCCTAAAATGTGGAAGACAAGACAAAGGAGAAGGTAAAGTGATGCAATGTGAGAAGAACTTGACCTGGCACTGCAGGCTTTGAAGATGGATGAAGAGGCCACGAGCCAAGGAATGCAGGCATCCTCTAAAAGCTGGGAAAGTCAAGGAAACAGATTCTCCCTGAAAGCCTCCAGAGGGGAATGTATCCCTGCTGACACCATGATTTTAGCCCAGTGAGACCCATTTCGAACTTCTGACCTCTAGAACTATAAGTTAATAAATATGTGTTGTTTTAAGCCACTAAGTTTGTGGTAAGTTGCTACAGCAGTCATAGAAAACTACCCTACAATCCTTGGAAAATATTCTCACAGATGCCAGAGATGGAAGATTTTGAGTAGTTCACTCTTACAAAACATAAATCCCCACAGATGACCCACGGATGTCCCTGACATATTTTTTTTCTGTATCAGAAAAGGTCTGATGATAAAGGCTTGTTACTGATTGAAGAATGCATTTCTACAAAAAAAAAAAAAAAAAAAAAAGAGAGACTATCTTAAGGTTACAAAAATGAAATCATTTTTTATGGACAAGAATAATATTGATTGATGTGGGATTCTCCTAGATGCATGAGACATATGGTCTTTGATACTCAAAAAGCACTAGAACATTTTCCCTCATGTTTACAGGGTACAAATAACCCCTTTGAAGTCCTGGTAATCAGTAGTGCTTAACAAAATGAGCTTGAACAGGGTCAGGTGCCTTATAGTTACCAGGAGACTAAGCAATGTCTGTGGGTTCACTAGCTAGGTGGAGACAGGGAGAAAAAAAGAGAATAAGAAAGGAGGCACAGAGAAGCAAAAAGGAAAACTCTAAGAGGCAGGGAGAGGGTATGTGAGGGGATTCAAGGTGGCTGCTAGTCCTCATGTTTTGGTTGTACAAACTGGACATGGTGCCCCTCCTCAGGCAGATGTGGCCCCTCGCCAGGGCAAGGGCTTGCACAGAGCTTGGACGGGATTTCAGCCCCACTTGCCTCCTCCTCTAAGTATCCTTGTGCAGTGATCAGTCAGTCCAGCCAACTGCAGAGGCTCTGGGAGACGCAGGGACTCCAGTACTAAGAACAGCACCATATTAGTTTCCAATGGTTGCTGTAACAAGTTACCATAAGCATAGTGACTTAAAACAACACAAACATTATCTTACAGTTCAGGAGGTCAAAGTCCAAGAGGCTAAGAGCAATGTATCAGCAGGGCTGTGTTCCTTCTGGAGACTCTAGGGCACAATCTGTTTCCTTGTCCTTTGTAGCTTCTAGAGGCCACCCACATTCTTGGACTTGTGGCCCCTTTCTCCATCTTCAAAGCCAGCAACATTGGGCTTAGTCCTTCTCATGCTGCCATTTCTTTGGTTCTGCCTTCTGATCCCTTGCCCATTTTTAAGAACCCTTGTGATTATGTTGGACTCATCTAGTGTAGCAGTTTGATATTATTTATGAATTCCAAAAACAGATAATTGATTATGTTTGTAAACTGATTGTTCCTTCAGGCATGTTACCCCTTTGACTGTGTTAAATTCAGAGGTTTCACTTTTACTTTATTAAATCAAAATTAGGGCTTTGATTTGACCATGTCATTAGGGCGTGCAGGGTTGAGTCCCCACCCTTTGGTGGGGATAAAACA
The DNA here is from genome assembly GCA_029593785.1 of Cabassous unicinctus. Taxonomy (NCBI): domain Eukaryota; kingdom Metazoa; phylum Chordata; class Mammalia; order Cingulata; family Chlamyphoridae; genus Cabassous; species Cabassous unicinctus. The sequence continues at coordinate 14,057 of JAQZBX010005103.1, read as the reverse complement.
GACTCCTACATGGAAGTAGACACACAGAGAAGCAGATATGTGAGAAAAGAGAGAAGGCTCCATTAGACACAGCAGAAGCCCCAGGAAGAGAGATGAGCCTGACAGCCTACAGCTACAGCTGAGTCTGGAGAGAAACAAGCCCTGGGGAAAGAGACAAGCCTTATGCTAGCCTACAGCTGAGATCAGAAGAAGCTAGGACCACAAAACCTTAAGAGGAAGAGGAAGCCTGAATCCTTGCACAGACTGGCAGCCATCTTGCTCCAACATGTGGCAACAGACTTTGGTGAGGGAAGTAACTTACTCTTTATGGTTTTGTGACTATAAGCTTTCTACCCCCAAATAAACACCCTTTATAAAAGCCAAGAGATTTCTGGTACCTTGCATCAGTACCCCTTTGGCTGACTAATACACCTAGATAATTCAGGATACTCTCCCTATTTTGGTCAGCTGTTTAGCAACCTTAATTCTTTCTGCAACCTTTATTTCCCTTTCTCAAAACATATTCACAGGTCTTGAAGATTAGGACATCTTGGGGGGCGAGGGAGGTGTCATTATTCTGACTACCACAGGCACTTAGGATGAAAACAGGCAAAATCCTGCATAAATAAATCCTTCACTAAAAAAAAAATGCCAAAAAAGATGTCGGGAGGGACATAGAAAATTGGGCTATCTTAAATTAAACTAGTTAACAAATCTTACCTTGGTGGACTAGTCCTTGGGTGACCAGCATGCTTACAAGAGAAAAAGGCAGAGCTGAAAAACAAAAATGCCCTTCAATATTGGTATTTTAAAAGATGGCACTTCACCTAGAAGTCAGGGAGATTTACTCTGAGCTTTTTCTTTTTCTGACCTCAGCAGTTTTTATCCATACCAGAAAATCAAAGCTTATGCATTACATTTAATTATCATGCCTCTCTAATCTGCTTTAATCCAGGACAATTTCCTGCCTTTTGTTTTTTTCAATCTTTCATGATATTTTGTTGCACAATTTGGGTTTGTCTGTTTTCTGAAGATTTTAAGATGGTAACATTCACATAAAACATGGGAGATGTTTCACTATTAGCTTGGCAAAAAGCAGCTTCGAGTGCTGTCAAAATGTTTCAAATGACCTCTTTCAAAAGCAGAGAGCAATGATAAACATCCAGCTCTTCCTAGCAGCCAAGACAAATCAAGTAAGAACCTTTGTTCTATTCATACCTACCTGACGGTAGGCAAATGGGTCATTCTGGAGTGTTAATTTACTAAAGTCCAAGTAGATTACTTACTCATAGGTTGTCAGAAAAATATATGAATTTCTAGAAGATCAATAGTAAAGTATAATGACTATCAACTTCAAGACAGTGCTACTTTCAAAATAGTTGAAACTGAATTTGAATGATTTAAGAAATCAAAGCAAGCATTTCAAAGTATAAATTATCCTTATATCAGCAATGTTACACAATATCGAGGCTGTATTAATAGGCTTTATCGTGACATTTTCAAATGATGAATCATGGGTTTTTAAAATTGGAAGGGATCTTAGTACAAAACCTGAGTCCATATGCTTGTCTTATGTAAGGTAGGCACAGAAAGAATAAGTGACTCATTAGACAAGGCTATCTCAAAGACAATGGAAGAGAAGTATAAATGAAATGCTGCCATTTATCACGCATTCAACAAATATTTATTAAGTATTTTCTATGTGTGAGGTACTGTTCTAGGCTTTGGGATGAATTAATAACTTTGATTTTGTTCTTTAACTCTATGGTGCTTAGATTTTGGTGGAATTTAGGAAGGTCTATACTTTAGTAGTCAAGAAATTCTAAATGACACTCCTGGTACACCTTCTTGGTCACATCAAAGTTAGTGTGAGATGTTCATTGCTTTTTGCAACATGAGGTAAAATGCTCCTTAATCAGATATTGACTCTGCCCTAAAAAAGGGTCCCAACCTGTAGTCAAACTCAGCCCCCAGATATCAAAGTTCATCAGGGATTTATGCGAAGTCCCTGCTCATAAAAGAAACCATTATCACCATAGTGATATGAGATTTAGGTAGTATATAGCAGGAGAGTGTTAACAAAGACTAAGAGGGGTGCAATTACCTCTCTTCCAGAAACTTTCTTCTTGGCATTCTCGCATAATCTTTGAAATCTCTCCTCTGTGGATGTGGAGTTTTGATTTGGGACAAAATAACAGGCTCTGTAAGGAAAGTTATATGGCAAGTAACTGAAATCATCAGAAAAGCATCCGATTTGTTTTCTCTAGAGGAAGGCTGGGAGGTCTCTTTGCCCTTGTTGCACAGTATGCGTCGTGTGCTGGCCGCCAGCACAGAGCAATGACCAGTTTCAGAGAGTAGAGTACTTCCCATGTGGGAATGCTGGATGGATTTAGGCAAGGAAAGACTTTCAGTTGGAGAATCAAAGAGTGATTCACTGACCAGTGAGCAGGGAGCAGATATCTGGTCAGGCTGAATTACTGCAATGGCCACATTTTCTTACTTTCCTGCCTCCGTCCATGCAGTTCATTTTACCTGGAATGCTACTCACTCCCTTTGCCTACCTGGATTCCTTAGGAACCAGCTTTTCACCTTTTGGGTGAAAAGAGATATTATTTTGGCTATACCATATTATTTAGACATCTGGGATAGCACTCAGAGAGCTGTAATCCAATTTACCTATTTATATTTCTGTATTACAGTTTATCTATGTATACCTCTGTATGTACTTTGAGACTGAACTCATCAACAGACTGCTTTTTATTATTTTACAAAGTTTACTTTCAATCTCAACAGTATTTTACACATTTATAAGTGGTCTGCACATAATTTCTGGTGTAACTATTGACATAGGTGACAATTATTTTTACTAGTTCTACAGTATTTTTTATCATGTTGATATGCTATAATCTGGACTAAATTCCCCCCATTTATGCTCCCTCCCCCTCTGTATGTGTGTATGTTATCTATTCACTCACCTTTACCCACATTTCCCTCTACCCTATCATCACCATTCTGGGTGTTTAACATGGATCTTTTGTTTGTATGCATTCTTGCAAAATGTTCATTACTTTGCATTTATTTCTGTAGATGCCATTGTTTTATATATCTTATATTTTTTAATGTTTTCAACTCAGGTCTATGTTTTTATGATTTTATCCATGTTGCTATGTACATCTAGTCCACTGCTTCTAATTGCTGCATAATTCCCCAAGATGCCTCCAAGTCCCAACCACCACATGTGCCTTAGAGACCCCTCTGGGGACATTTTCCGTATATATATCTAGAAGTAAAATATATTTATGTATATTCTTAATTTGACAAAGCATTGCTAGACTGCTCTCCCCAATGGCTGCACCAGATCCACTCTGAATAGCAGTGCCTGAAGGTTCCTCTATACCTATATAGCCTACATAAGAGCTAGTTAAGCTGGATTCCAAACAGGCAAGAGTAAAGATAGGATTCTATAACACCTGGCATTACCAGTCTTTTAAATTTTGACAGCCTATTAGGTATAAAGTAATATTTCATTGTTTTATTTGCATTTCTCTGATAACTAATGTGTTTGAGCATCCTTTCATATTCTTTTTAACTTGGAAGGTTTTCTTTCTATCTGGTGTCTCTCACTACTTAAAGTGCCCTTGATTGACATAATGGTTTTTGCCATTAAATAATGTTATGGATATTTATTAGAGAATTTCCCAAAGTATCCGAGTTTATGCCATTTGGTATTTCTTCAGCCAGACTGCCTTTCTCGTTTATTGTTGATATAATCCCTGCAACTCAACCTGGGTTGTAATTGTTTGTTATGTTTGACTTTTAAAAAAATAGCTAGACTTTTTAAAAAGTTTTAGATTTAAAGAAAAATAAGCAACACAGAGACTTCCCTTATTGATCTCCTTCCCCTTCCTCAAATAATTTCCCCTATTATTAACATCTTATATTAGTGTGGTACATTTGTTACAATTAATGAACTAATATTGATAAATTATTATTAACTAAAGTCCATATAATTCAGACTTCCTCAGTTTTTACCTAATGTCCCTTTTCCGTTCCAGGATGCCATCTAGGACGCCACATGACATTTACTTGTCATATCTCCTAGGCAACTCTTGACTGTGACATTTTCTCAGATTTTCCTTGTTTTTGATGACCTTGACAGTTTTGAGGAGTACTTGTCAGGTATATTGTAGGATGTCCCTCTATTGGAATTTGTCTCTACGCTTTTCTCATGATTAGACTGGGTTCTGGGTTTTTGGCTTAATTAAAAAAAAAAAAAAATTCTTTCTTACTATAAAAGTCACACTTGTATTTCTTGTTTGTGAATTCTTTATATTATATATGACCTTTATCATTCTTTTATTGGGGTGTTAGTGTTTTTCTCATTGAGGTGGTGCAGCTATTTGGCTTTTGAAACTCACCTTGCTGGTTTGCCACTCTTATTTTTTAAACTCTTTAATTGTTTGTAGTGGATGTCAATGCCCATTCTGGTTACCTTTTCTTGAGCACTTCCCACAGGCCAGGCACTATCCCAAGTACTTTACATGCATGACATCACACTAACAAGGTGGAAGGATCCTGAGGAACCTATGCCTTCGGAGGTCTACAAGCAACCCCAGCTGGCAACCCCCTCCTCTTCCTCTAAAACTCCCCACGGCACAATACTAGGTGGCAGTAGTCAGGATGAGGCACCGCAGTGGAAGAAGGAGACGCTCTCCCTCCCCATTCACCTTAGTTTCTCAATGCAACTACACCACAGAAAGCACTCCTCTTGTGCCCAGTGCAAATATCTGTTCTTGCTTCTGGCTGTGGCTGCAGAAGAAGCAAGAAACACCTCGTCCTCCCAACCCCACCATGCTTAGATATAAACCCCAACCATCACAATTGCTTTGAGTCCAGCAGTCAAGTCCTGCGACCCCCCCAGCAGAGCACTGGCGACCCTTCTCCGCGCAGCCATAAATGTTTCAGGGCTCTCTATTTCACAGAGGCCACTCGGATGTCCAAATTCTTGTGACTTGATATCATTTGTCTGGTTACCTAAACTTTCCTCCTTAAACAACACCTCTTCCACAAACTATGGAAAAAGTTGCTCCCAGAGAACATCAACTCCATTTACCCATCACACTACTTTATCTTTTCTTCATTTTTATGTTCCTAAAAGACATCATATCCATTCTTAAGTTGAAAAATTGTGCCATGTTAATACTTGAGTTCTCAATCTGATGACTAATTTAGTAATTAAGGCCCCTGTGATCCTGATTAGGAACACCTATCAGCAGCAAATGTTAGCATGCTTAACCATGGTAACAAAAGCATTAAAAACAAGCATAATGTCTCATTCTGTTAGATTCAACTAAGAGTTTTGTTCTACTAATGGAAACCTCTTCAGTGACTGACAGTCTACATAAGAGTTAGTTATGCTGGATTCTAAGTAGGGAAGAGTAAAGAAAGAATTTTGCAAATAAATTTTAAAAGGCTGCTTTTTCAAGGCCATCAAAACCATACCTTCCTTCCTCATTCCATTTTCCCTGAACCCATCCAACAAGGTGACAGATTGAAAAAAAAAAAAAAGTATCATGCCTGGTCTAGGAGGAGGTTTAACTAAATTTCTGGTGACAGTTCTCTGCAGATGGCAGACTTCCAAATTAAAAATATACCTGCTTGCTTAGTGGTGGCAAGTGGGGACCTTTATCTTGGTTTCCATGAGTAGAAATTGAAGCCATGATGACCTTGTCCTTGTTTTACTTCTAGTTGGGTGCACTCTGCTTACACCTTGACCCTAAGGAAAGTAAAAGAGAATCACTGAGACATGACTGAATGTTTCCAGCAACCTTAAAAACATCAACTCCACCTATTTGGAAAACTTATTTCTATGTTGTCATTGGTCTTAATACGCAGCGATCTGCAAACACAATCCTTAACGCTCCTCCCCCAACATATACACATTAACCTACAAATGGTGACAGGTCAAATTTAGAGTGAAATGTCACTGTTTTATTGCCTATAAATTGTGTTCCTAAAAATAGTTTCATTTCATTTCAAGATCATTAATTACAAAAATTTTTACTGAGGGCTTATTATGTGCTAGACCAGGGGATACAAAGAAGAATAAGACAAAATCACTGCTTTAAAGGAACTCACAGTCTAACTGGAAAGCAGGCAAGTCAACGGCTACACAACATGAAAAGGGGTCCCCTAAAAATGTATACAGGGGGCTAAGGAAGGAGAGAGTAAGAAAGTTCTATTCTGTCTGGTCAGGTCTGAGGACACCAAAGATATTTCTGAGTTTTCAAGAGGGTCAGAAGAGGGTGGATGAATTCCATGGGCTGGAGGACCAGTTTGGAGGATGATCTAATAGTGTAGGCAAGGAACTATGGAGACCTGAGCCAAGACCTGGTGGGAAGGATACAGACGACACATTTGGATTTGGAAAGGTTGGATTTGGTACCTGTGGGGCATACTGTCAGGTAGGGATTTGCATATTTGAGAATTTGGGTCTGGAGTTCCAGGTTAGAGGCAGGTTGAAGAGATGAATTTGGGAGTTGCCATTAAAAAAAAAAAGATAGTTTAAGCAGAAACTTGAATAGAATTGTCTAAAAAGAATATCGGAGAATGTGAAGATGGGTAAACACTGAACCCAGGGGAACAAAGGCAATTAGAAGAAAAACAGGTCAAGGAAATGATTGAGAAGAAACTGCTGATACAAATGGAGGGCGACTCTCTGAAGAAGGGAAATGTTGAAGGTGTCAGATGGCTCAGAGAAGTGGATCCTGGGATTTGGCAAAGATGGGCATACTCCACGTGAATCATGCCCCTGCAACCCCTTTGGCCACTGCACTCTGCAGCCCTGGACTCTATGACTACCAATGATTTCCGGCAAAATGAACATCTAATCATAAAAACTTCTGTTTCTTGCATTAGTTACTAAATTGCCAGGCATATAATCCAAGGGAGCCCCTAATTGTACCAAATTTTATCTGAGGCACTTAATGTTATTGTAGAAGCAGCATGATGTCCTGCAGTGGAAAGCCTCGAAGTCTGAAAGACCTGGGTTCAAATCCTGACTCTGCTCCTTGGGAGCCTTGTGCTTTGGGGCAAGTGACAATGTCTCCGTGCCTCAACTTTTTCACCTAAGTGAGGGTAATGAGCATAGCAAGCCTGAGGGGGCTGTTTCAGGAACAGAGGAGGTCTGCCCCAGCTCAGGACCTAGCACACATTGAGGGCGGTGAAGAGGGGGCGAAGCTGTCAGAGTGGGCCTGGGCACCTTATTTCCTGAGGACCCCCCAGGATGTCTTTGTGGACCTAAGAGTGCTGACCTAAGGTCAAATTAGATTATCTTTGCTTTGTCGCGCCTTAAGCTTTCAAAAGGATCTCAGCTTCGGTGGTCACATCCCCTCGCACCCAATTAATCATCAGACCACCACTAGGGAGCCTTCAAGGGTCGTGCGCGATTCCAGCTGCAGCGACCACCACCCAACTCGGTCTCATTGGTAGGCGGTGAGGGGAAGGCGCGCGGCAGGATGGGGGTGGTGGTGTGGGGCTTGGTACGATGGGCAGCAGGGGTGGGGTGGGTGCCACCGCGCTTTCTGACCAACGGAAAAGTCCGGGATCAGCCTCTTGGAAGCCGCCGCCACCCCCAGCCAGGGGCCGCCAGCACCACCCCAGTCCTCTCCCCTCACCCGTCCGGGGGCCTCAAGGGCTCGAACGCAGCCCGGGCCCGACCCCGCTGGGTTGGAAGGGTCAGCCGGCGTTAGGGCAGCCCTGTGGTGCTGCCCCTCCCCGGGGACCCCGGAAGCCAAGCGGGCAGAGGCGCCCCCTCCTCCTCGCCATTCTCCGAGCGGCCACCCCACAGGCGGAAAGGCGCTCGGCGGGGCTCACCTCAGGGGGACAGGGGTCGCCTCCCAGGCCGCGTCTCCCGCACCCGCTCAGCCCAGCTCACCTCCCTCCGCGGCTGCTGCGCCTGCCCGGGCTTCTCCCCGCCTTCCCGGGCGCCGCGCCAGGGCGGAGCGACCTGGGTTCCCCGCCTTCCTCCTCTTGCTCCGCCCGCTGACCTCGCGGAGCCAGCAGGGCGGCTCTAATTCCACCTCAGGCGCTCGGCAAGGTCGTCTCTCGTTCCCGTCTTGCAGCCCCTTTCTCTGTTGGTGGCATCGCCACCCACACCCAAGCACCGAGTCCCTCCCCACTCCCCAGCCCGTCCTGAACACCTTGTAGAGTCTACCTCCTTAATGTGTTGTTCAAATGAGTCCCTTCCTCCCAACAATAACAGCAACAACCCTTTATAGAACACCCTCTCTGGCCAGGTCTTTACATTCATTATCTGCGAACTTTTTTTTTTTTAATGGGAAAAAAAAAAGATAATACTTTACTAAAAGACTTTAGAGAAGATCTAAATAAATACAGAGACATAACAAGCTTATGACTAAAAAGATACCAAATGGACCTATAGATTTAATGAAACCCCACTCAAAATCCCAACAAATTTTTCAAGGAGCCTCTGTCAGTCAGAGTCCAATCACAGAAGCAGAACCAATTACACCACTTCACATGTAGTGTAAGGAACTTACAGTAGTATCCTTTCATCTCTCCCAGGTTTCTCTATTGCTCTTTATATTAATATAATTTCTATATATCTATATTATATATAATAAACCTAACACTATTATTTTTAGCAGTCCATTCTCTTTTGAAGAGATTTAAGCAGTAAAAACAATCCTATATATTGACCTGTTCTTCATTTCCTTACATAGTTCTAAGCATCTTTGGTAGTTATCATTTTCCTTCTACTGAGAGAACTCCTTTTAACATTTCTTGCCCTGCAGGTCTATTAATAGCTCTTTCAGTTTTGGTAGGTCTGAAAAAGTTTTTATTTTTATTCTTTTATTTTTTTAAGAGGTACTGGGAATTGAACCTAGGATCTCCTACATGGGAGGCAGGCAGTCAACCACTGAGCTATACCCACTCCCCTAAATTCATATTACCTTTTAGTACTGTAAAGATGTTGCTCTACAGACTTTTTGCTTGACTGTTTCTAAGATAAACCTATTGTCATCTTTAACTTTGCTCCTCTGTAGGTAATGTCTTCTTTTTCTGGCTTTTTTTTTTTTTTTTTTAAGAGAAATTGTAGATTTATAGAACATGTGCATAAAACACAGAATTCCCATATACCACCCTATTGTGAACACCTTCCATTGGTGTGGTACATCTGTTACAATCGCTAAAAGCACATTTTCATAAATGTACTATTAACAAGATCTGCAATTTTTTTTTTACAACCCTTGAGGGTGAGTGCTATTATCCTCAGTTTATAGAGAAGGCAACTGAGTTGCTTGGGACCACACAGGGATTTTGGGGTCAAACCCAGGACAGGTTGACACCTGAGCCTTCTCTTTCCATTGCTCTTTGTCCATCCCCTCCTTGGATAGAGGGGCCATCCCCAACCTCTGACAAGTGTGTGTGTGTGTGGGGAACTGCTGGGTGCTTTTACTACCTATATCACTCACCCCAACTCAGCTGAGAGTCTCCCCTGTGATGGCCGCTGGGACTCAGAGCATGTTCAATTGGAAGAGAGGCTGTGGACCACAGTTGCAGGCCTTCATCATTTCTCACTTTTTCTCTGCAGTGTCCTAATTATAGACATTGTCTCTATGCCCCCACACTCTACAATTCAACCCCTCCCTCTCCTGCTCCCCATCCACACTGGCCTCTTTCCTGGTCCTGCACACCCACCTCTTTCCACCTGAGACCTGACAGGGAGCTTTCCCTCTGCCTGAATACTCTCCTCATCGGTCTTCTGGTTTTTTCCCACTTACCCTTCAGGTGTTGGTTTATCTGTCTCTTATTTAGGAAGACCTTCCTTGACATTCACCTTAGCTTTCAGTAGACTTCCCTTCTTCTCTTTCATGGCATCCTCAAAGCAATTATTACAATTTGTTATTCTGTATCTAGTAGTGCATTTATTTGTTTAAAAGCTCTTCCCCCTGATGCAGAGTAATCTTCATGGTATACAGAACAAAATATCTATTTTGTTTACTGTTGTGTACTCAGCATCATGGATATATGAGGGACTCAATAAACATTGGTTGAAAGGAAGAAAGAATGGATGAATGAATAACTGAGTGTATAAATAAGCCTAGGTTCAAAGACTGTCAAGACACTGCTATTCTTGGAGATTGGCTTTCCTCAGCATACCTCCGCGCTGCGCCCGCCCCGCCCCCGCCACATTCCTAGATGCGATTCAGTGATTTCTTCCCTGCCCCCTCACCAGTGCATTTTTTTCCATCCCTTTTGCCCCTCCAAATTAAGGGGATACAGTCTTATTGTTAATTTTACACTCTGTTACCAGAAGTCAGCAATAACCCTCTGCCATTTTATGGTCTGAAAGGAACAGCTTTCTAATTGGTTTTGTGATATAAATGAATGGTACTCCATTATACCAGAAGTCTAACTTCTAACAAATACCCTAAGTGGTATTTGTCCTTTCAAATCTTGCTGCAATATAGTCTGTTTTCCCTTCCCACTGGAATGTTCTAGTTAACTATCTTAAATAGCTAGAAGTTCCCATTTATAATGTGCATGGATTATAAATTCATTAGTTGGCATTTACTGGGCAAATCTGATGTGCTTGGGTATTGTTCTAGGACTTTTAGAGATAAAAGAGAAAAGACATAGGTCCCTCTCACAAAGGACTTAACACTTCTCAAAGAATTAGGAAAAAAGAAAACATACTTAGCCCTAAAAGTATATAACACTGAACAGAGCCTTCCTTAGGCCTGATTTTAGCATTCTACATGGCCTCAGATTCATGCACATGTTGTTGATCATCATTGGCTAATGCAATGAGAAATGGAACTGCTTTAGAAAGTGGCAGACTGTTCATGTCAGGCTCCAGGTTGCACTGTCTAAGCAAGGTGCACACGCATTACTAGGGCCCTGAATGATTCAGATTCAGCTCTTGTCCGTCTCTCAAACACTGACACCATAGGCCAGTCAGTGGCCCTACGAAGTGACTGATGCTAAGAGCCCTACGAAGTGACTGATGCTCTTCCCCTTCTCATGCTTTTGTATGAGCTGTAGCTTCAGCCTGAACCCCCCTTCCTCCGCCTCTCCTCCCTTCCCTCATTCTCTAAGAACGGGCCCAGGTGTCGCCTCCTCTTGGAAATCCTACCATACTCAAGTTTCGTTTCCCATCTTCTGTGCGCCCATTGTACTCTGCAATGGGTACCTATTCAGCATGTGTGGGTGCATATATATGTTATGCATATACATGTATATAAATATGAATATTCATAATTAACATGTAGTAAATGCTATGTATAGAGAATTCTTCTGGGCTCTCTTCACATTTTAACTCTATCACCACAGTAGTCCTATGAAGGAGGAACTAGTAACTTACTCGGATCACACAAGCAGGAAGTGACAGAGTCAGAATTTGAACCCAGGCTTCAGGGCCATGTACTTCACAGCGCTGCCACACTGCTACCCTATCACCCTGTATTACAACCATGATGTCATTCACTATCAGTCTCTCTGGGCTGTGAGCTCCTTAATGGCAGAGACTGCTCTTGTTTAGTAACTGAAACATTGTATGAACTCATGAATGAATAAATGAATTTAATGAGACATAGAATCATAAATGAATACTATATGGTCCTTTATTTCCAGGGGCTCACAATCTCTTTCTCTGCTTGCTTCCTCCTTTCTTTCTTATCTTCCTTCTTTCCTTTCAACAAAATAGTTGCAATTCTAGAAATAGATACTATTATCCCCACTTTACAGGGGAGAAAAATGAGGCACAGAGATGTTAAGTAACATGGCCAGGGTCACACAGCTGGGAAATGGCACTGCCAGGATTCAGACCTTGGTGGTCTGACTCCAGAGCTCATGTTCTTCACCTCTATGCGATGCTATTTCTCCAGTAGCTTCATTGGGCAGACGAGAACATGATGAAGATGGGGAAGCATTGGATTCCTCTAGGTTCTTGGCTTTGATACAAAAAAAGAATTTTAAGTACGCACCAGTTTAGTTAGGCCAGTAAAAAGAATTTATTGGAAAATGGGGGGAAATAACAGAGCTTGCTGAGAGATGGGAGAGAAAGACAGAAATACACACCAAGATTTGGTGCAGGCTCCTCAGGGCAGACAGCGCGATCTGGCTTGTGCAGTCGCCTTTATTAAACTATTGATTACCCCTCCCATTACTAATCCTAAGGAGAGGGGCCCCAGCTATTATTGGCTACCCCACCAATGGTGGGACCAATGGTGAGGACTGTTTGGAATGTCTGGGGCCAAGGGGAGATCCTGGAAAGAGAAACTGGGACCTCAGAGTTATACTCAGGTACAGTGAGGTCTGCCGGCCATGTTGTCTGCTGGCCATTCTATGGCTGTCTTCTCCCGTCTTCTCCGCATTTCCCTGGCTAACCAACCTCAATGATATGTACAGGAACATGGGGAACAAGGAAGAGAAAAGCCATTTGTTGGGAGGTGGGAGAGAGTGCTCTGCAGTGAGACTGGCTGAACAGCAGGCTGGAGTGGGGGAGGGGTGGGGGTAGCGTGAAAACAGAATGTAACAGGGAATCTAGATCCCAGTCAACGGGAGCTTGGAGTTCACCCCACAACCACCTTTTCCCTGCTTGGTAAAAAGGGGCTCTGGTAGGTTTCTGGTGGGGAGATTTCCTGATGTGTGTGTGTAGCGGGGAGTCTTTGAAGTCCACCAAAGGCAAGAGCAGCCCTCACCCTCCTGCCATCTTTTTTCCTGTCTGAATTCTCCATCTGTCTTGCTCTGTGAGAGGCTCTGCGAATCACAGGATCCGTGAGTCACTCATTCCCTCTCCAAGGAATAAATAACATCAAGTCTCACAAAAGCAGAGCATTTGGGTTTAAATGAGGTGTCACAAAAAGATTGAGCACAGGCTCTGCTTTCTTTTATGAACTGGCACTGTTGTCAGGCTAGGCATGTTGCCAAGGCCTCAGCTTGAGCTTTGGGGTTGTCCATCCGGAGTTCTGGCTTCTTTAGGTTCATCTGGATTTGATGCTCAGACTGCCAGACTCAGCAAGAGGCAAAGCAGGCCTGACGATCATAATTTTGGCCCAAATGGGGAAAATCTGAAGACGAGTGTACATCTATTTGGTTGTGTCTGCAGTCTTCCCTGAGACAGGCCTGTCCTTTATTTCACTCACAGTTGCTGATACTAGACATTCTGAAACTAAATTTACTACTTTAATATTCTAGAATTGATTTCTGCAGCCTTTGCCATGAAAAGCCCTTTGAATGCGAAAACCAGAATGCTCCTGGAGTAGCAGAGATAATCTGTGGCCAGTCAGAGGGCCATCACATCCTGTGACAGACTTTTTGACCTTATCCCAATTGGACAGTGACCTCAAGTTCTGGTGTATTAAGCCTCTCTCTAGAGCAAACTCCTACCTGGTTGAGAGTTAAGGTAGGAGAAAAGCAATTTGTTTCTCTATTGACAGTTACTCACAACAGGGAATAATTTCAAGCCACAGATTAAGCTCCATGCAGGGCATATTTACATTTTAAAAGTGAAACTTAATCAAAATCTAATTGACAGGGGAGTGGATGTAGCTTAAGAAGTTGAGTGCATGCCTCCCACAAGGGAGCTCCTGGGTTTGGTTCCCCGTGCCTCTTGAAGGAGCAAAACCAAACAACAAGCAAAACAAACGATAAGACCAACTCAGGAAAGCCAGTGTAGCTCAGTGGTTAAGTGCCAGCTTTCCACATATGAGGTCCCAGGTTCAGTCCCAGGTCCCTCAAAAAAAAAAAAAAAAAAAAATCTAACTGACAGAAGGCTGGGGGAAGGTTTATTAAATAATTGTTGTTATTTTAATTTTATTCTGGTAACATATATACAATCCAACATTCCTCATTTTAACCACTTGCAAATATACAATTCATTCCTGTTAAATACCTTCACAATGTTGTGCTGCCATCACCAGCATCCATTACCAAAACTTTTCCATCACTCCAAAGAGAAACCCTATACCAATTAAGCATTAACTCTCCATTCTTTACCTCCACCCAGCCCCTAGTAACCTGGATTCTAACTTCTGACTCTATGGATTTGC
>JAQZBX010005102.1:0-54569 GCA_029593785.1 Cabassous unicinctus | reverse complement strand
ACACACACACACAAAGAAAAGATGGAAAGAAAACGAGATTAGGAATTGATAGTGAATATTTCTATTAAGTAGGCACATTACATTTGTTTTCATTGACTTCTTGTATTTAGTCTGGATAAAAAGTATTAACCTAATTTTTACTAATAAAACAAATGCGGCCAAGAGAACTTAAGTAACTACATAGCTAGCAATTGAAATAGCACATACTTTATTACTATATCATTGTTAGTATTTTTCAAAACTCTGATCATTATAGAACAGCTTCCTGAACACTGTTGTGGAGGATCCTGCAACACAATCACATTCCAGTGGCAAAGAGTGCTGAGATTAGTGATGTGTGTTCCATAGTGGAGCAAGGTAGGGTGTGTCCCTCACTCTATCATGCAAGCCTCACAAGACTGCAATCCTCCTCAAAGGGCTCTATGGTCATAGTTCCAAACACCTCACAGTTGATGTGAGAACAATTTCTGTTCATCTCACTCCTCTACCTTAGAGAAGCCATAAAGAGCTCAGAAGATTACTGGTGGAACCAGGACTGACTACTGGTGGAATGGGGGTACTCATTGTTCCACTGTACTCAAGAAAGTACACACCTGTTTCCCCCCCCAAATTTCTGTGGAAAAGAAGTTTGGACTCATGTTTCCTTAGCGTGGTGGTCTAGGACTGCTACCAGGTGGACTCCATGAATTTCTCCTTATAGCTTCTCAACATAAACCCTCCACTTCAGAAAACTGTTCTATGAAAAAGCCAAAGGATATCTGTGTCAGAAACTGATACTTACAGACCCCAACAGCCATTTTTCCCTTCTTCAAAAATAGAAGTCTGATTTTATTTGAGGTAGCTATGTATAAAGGCCATATATGCCAGTTTCTTTTATAGCCAGTTGTGACCATCTGATTACATTTATTATATGTGTTGCATTAGATTTCTGTGAAATACATTTTAAAAGAAGGTGTGGACTTACTAGTTCTCCTTTTTTGCTTTTCTGCTGCCTAGTATGTGGAGGGTATAAGTATAACCCAAACAACATTTTTGAACCACAACGTGACCTTAAGGATGGAAGCTGATGCTGGGATTATTTGCAGATTATTTTATATGTGCTCCTCTAGATCCATTCTTTGCTCCTTTCCATTTTGTTCTATGCTCTAAGGAGGCTGATCTTTACTGGCTGCCTCACACAGGCTCCCTTTCCCTCTGAAGTCAGAATAAATTTGGCCAATGAGTTTCCAGTAAGATATTGGAGGGTGAGAGGAAAGCAAGCTAAGAGTATTTATTCCTCCCTCTGTCTGTCTGCCAGGTCACTGATGGGCATGGACACTATTCCTCTAACAAAAAGCCATATGTCTTATAAGGCAGGCCCTCTTCCATAGCCTTAGCTCTTGCTTAATGTTGCTAACAGCTCTTTCCCCTTTCTCCTAGGAGTGGAAAAGCCTTCCTGTTCATGCTGGTACCTATAAGTTTCACCACCTCTTCTCTACTTTATCAGGATGTTTCCAGGAGCAAAATGATGGCACATTCAAATTGAGTAGTTTGCAGAGAGTTTAATAAATGGATGCCTCACAAAACTGAGGGCAGGATTTAGGAAAAGCATCACTTCCTGTTTCTTAGTATGGTTTGTAATTTTTTTGCTGATGTCTAGACATCTGAATATGTTGGTGAATTTACTCTGATAGTCAATTTCTCTCTCTTGCCTATTTTTATTCACAGCTCTTCTTTGATAATTGTTTCAACTTATTCTAAGTCTTGAAAATTGCCAGGTAAGGTTATCAAAACCAGGCCAGGAACTCACTCATGTGGCACAGGTTTTCTCCCAGGAGTTAGAAAACAGAGAGAAAAAAGCAGTTTTTGACGCTGCACTTTCCAGACAGGCCAGCAGGTGGCGCTCATTGACATACCTTTCCACAGAGAGGAAATTTCCATTTTTCCTTGGTTTTGGTCTGCCCAGAGCCAAGATAGAAAGTGGACTCAGCTTGCCAAATTCACTGAAGAAAAGCCCCCTGACTCCCCCTCCCTTTTCCCTTGTAACAGCTGACAGAGAAGACGATGTCTGTTCCCCTCTCAGTCAGCTGCAGTGAGCCAGGCATTTTGCTCCTTCTTAATATCTTGGGGGTAGGGAGGGGAGACCCTCCCAGCCACCACAGGGACTTGGTAACTCACATTTATTTTTGAGTTCTCCATCTATCTGTCCCTCACCCTCCTGGAAATTGTGAAACACTGTCCTGGTCTGCTGACCCCCAAGCGGGTCCCTCAGACAACTTTTGGCTCTTTCTTCATTGTTTTTGTGAGAGAGCCAGGCCCTGCCTGTCTAATCCAATGCCATCTTCCCACAGTTCCCCCAACTGATTTTTGACAAGGCTGTCAAGTCCACTCAATGAGGAAAGAATAATCTTTTCAACAAATGGTGCTGAGAAAACTGGATATCCCCTTGCAAAAGAATGAAGATGGAACCCTACTTTATACCATAATAAAAAATAAACTCAAAATGTATGAAAGACTTAAGTATAAGAACCAGAACCATAAAAATCATAAAGGAAACATAAGGACACATCTTTAGGAACTATTGTTAAGCAACAGTTTCTTAGACTTTATACCCAAAGCACAAACAACAAGAGAAAGTAGATAAATGAGACCTCATCAAAATTAAAAACTTTTTTACACCATATGACTTCATCATGGAAATACAAATACAACTTACAGACTGGGAGAAAATATTTGGAAACCATATATCCTATAAAGGATTACTATCCAGAATATATTATGAAATCCTATAACTCAATTAAAAAAAAAAAAAAAGAAAAAAAAGAAAAACACCCAATTAAAAAATGGTCAAAAGACTTGAATACACATCTCTTCAAAGAAGATAAGCAAATGGTCAACAAGCCTATGAAAAGATGTTCAACATCATTATCCATCAGTAAAATGCATATCCAAATCACAATGAAATAGCATTTCACTTCAACCTGAATGACCACTATTTTGAAAATGAACAATAGCAAATGTTGGAGAGCATGTGGAGAAATAGGAGCATTTATTGTTGGTGGGAATGTAAAATGGTGTAGCTATTATGGAAGACAATTTGGTTCTTCTTCAAAAAGTTTAGTAGAGAATTCCATATGACCTGGATATCTGACTTCTAGGTATAAACCCAAAAGAATTGAAAGCAGGGACTTATAAAAATATTTTCACACTGATGTTCAGAGCAGCATTATTCATAATTGTCCCAAGATGGAAGCAACCCCAGTGTCCATCAATAGATTAATGGATAAACGAAATGAGGCATATACATACAATGGAATATTATTTAGCAGTTAAAAGGAATGGAGTTCTGATACATGCCACAACAAAGGTGAATCTTGAAGATATCTTGTTGAGTGAAATAAGCCAGACACACAAAAATATTGTATGATCTCACTGCTATGAAATAATTATCACTTGAAAATTCATAGAATTAGAAAAATAGAATACATGGTACCAGGAGTTGGGGTGGGAGTAGGGAAAGGGGATTTAATGCTTAAATTATATAAAGTTTTGATTTGGGGTGATGAATAAGTTCTGGTAATGGATGGAGATGATGGTAATGCAATAACAGCCATGAATTATATATTTATATGTGGCTAAAATGGGAAATTTAAAATAAAATATTAAAAAAAAAAATCACAAGACTGTACAGCACGTACAGTGAACCCTGATGTAAACCATGGGCTAAGTTAGTAGTACAACTGTAGTAGTGTTCTTTTATCAATTGTAACAAATATACCACACTAATGCAAGGTGTTAAAAATGAGGTGTGGTATGGGAGCTTTCTGTTTTGTGCATGAATTTTCTGTAACCCTACTACCTCTTTAATTTTAAAAAATGTATTATTAGGAAAAAATAATGTGAAAAAAAAAACTCTTAAAAAACAAACGAACCAAAAAGGAAATACATTGATGAAGGGGTCAACAGAATCTATGAAAAGGTTTGTAATGCTGTCCTCTAATAGGCTAGAAATGATAGTGGGGTTTGCTGTAATTGAATTAGGTTCCCTAGTGGAAATTATGGGACCCCAGAGTGGTAGAGGTCATGTGGGGGCTTCTATAACCTTTAGATACATGACAGCCACAATTACTGTAATTAGCCACAGAAGTCTATAGCAGTGGTTAATTATTTCCAGGGTCCCTAGGAATGAAATAGCTGGGCAGCCTCCTAATGTGCTAGTTGACTTATATAGGCAGAAAAATTCCAGGTCTTCTGGACAAAAAAAAAAGACTTGAGGTACTATAGTGGAGTATATAGCCTTTAATTTAATTCTAACACTTAAACTATCCCACAGACCTGAGACCTTGCTTGACAGAGAGGCCAGTCCTCTTTGAGGAAAGACCCTCAAAAAGGGCCTCAATTATTTACTGTGAATCTTCTTTTAAGTCTTCTCCAGAGGCTGTAGTTCCTTTATAATGTAAACTGATGAAAAGCAAATAACCAGAACTTATGTCATTAGCTTTGAATTAAACCATGTGGTCCACTAGTCCAGTTAGGCATAATGTAGATTAGGTGAAAGATGAAGTCTTAACCAAAGTTGATCTTGCTTTAGATTCATGTTGATCATTTTCCTTGTAATTTATCATTCCTGGAATATTTAGAATGAATATGCATACTTAGTAACGGGCAGAGTCGTCATATTGGTTCTATGTCTTATGGAATGGAGCTATCATTGTAGAAATGCCCATGCAATTCCTTCTTATGGCCCCATCCCTAAGATACTAAAGCAGAAGCAATACCATATTTCTGGTGGTATTGCGGAAATTAGTGCCAGCATCAAGGATTTAAGAGTTAGTAGAATGTTTATTTCTAATTAATCCTTATTTATCTATCCTGTTTCACTAGAACAAAAGTTAAGGGGATCTTGTAGAATAACTGTGGATTATAGCAACCTTAATCAGGTGATACAACAATTGTATCTGCTGTTTTCAACATAGTGTCTTTAATGGGACAAATAAACAGATGCCCTGGTCCCTGGTATGCAGCTATTACCCTAGAAAACACTGTTTTTTAATTCCCAGTTAATTAACAGAACCAGAAACCTGTCTTCACATAGCAGGGACAACAGTATTGTTTACCATCTTATGTCGGTTCTATGTCAACTCTCTTGCTCTCTGAACATAATCTAGTCTGGAGAAACCTTGTTTCTTTGTTTGCTTTTTGGTACTTTATCGACTACATGCTGATCTATTACATTATACTAGTTGAAGGTCAAAAGGAAATAGTTATAACCATAGTTGCTTTGGTAAGACGTATTTCAGACCTGGAAAATCCATGAAGTTTCTAGGTTTTCCTTAGCTAGGGCATGTCTGGGGACACCCTAAAGTGAAAGAGAAATTGCTGTACTTTTCACTATCCTTTAAAAAGAAATTGGAATGATGCTTGATGGACCTTTTTAGATTTTAGAGCAAATATATAAAACACTGCATGTTTTTTCATATATTAAACAGCCATTGTGGCTGTCATTGTGGTTGAGTGAGGTCCATGGCAAATGAAGGCTATGCAGCAGTTCTAGGTTGCAGTTCCAATTTTCCCATCATATGAGCTTTATGACCCACCAACCACAATGGTCCTGGAAAGGAATGTGGTAGTAGAGATAGGTCTGTGGGAAGTCTTAAATGAGAATAACAGTACAAACCCTTTGGATTTTGGAGTAAACTCATGCTCTATTCTGCTAACAACTATTCTCTATTTGAAAAGCAGTTCCAGGTGTGTCATAAAGCCCTGGTAGACTCTCGATGCTTAATCATGGGACATCAAGTGATTTTGTGACCCAATCTTCCAATAATGAAAAAAGGACAAGAACAGGTGCTGAAGGGCAAATTGGGCGATCTGTTCTGGTTATTCTGTGTATGCTCTTCTGGTTCAATTATTTACCTTTTTTATGCTGACACGTACCCTCAGAGATTTAAACATATCACTTGGGCTCTCTTGCCCTTTGGCTTTTAGTCATATTTAGCCAATGGGAGGCACTACACTGGAGGACAAAAAAAAATTATTTATCCAGTCCCTATACTACCTTCTGGCTGAGCTGAGATTTAGCAGTGGTTGTGTTCCTCTACTTAAGGCCAAAGTTCCTGTTGAGTTCTCCTTTTGCTGTGGCTACAGCTCTATGTTGCTGTAAGCATCTATGTTGAGCATCTTACAGCTCTATGTTGCTGTAAGCATCTTCCTCTGCCCTTCAGGCCTAAAGATAGTATTTGCTCCCCCTGTTGCTAGTCCTTTGGATCCTCAACATTCTTTGTTGTTTCTCTTAACCTTCCCCACAACTTCCTTTATTAAACTCTCAATCATCGTCCCCTTTGATCATGCAATCTATTTTTTTTCTGCAGGAATAAATAACAAAAGAAAAAGAGTGCCCTGGGAAGATATCATGCCATATTGCACTGCATGCTTATGAAAAAAATATCTGTCTTTTTAAAGGCATTGCTACTTTGAGGTTTTCTATTACAGGCAGACAAGCATAAACTTCAATATCACTTTGATAACTCCTCCTCTCACTTGTCTGGGAAGTGCTGCTCCTCCTTTCTTCTTTATTGGCCTCATCCCAGCACCACTGTATCCCATGCATGTTTTTCCTTCCTCTGTATGTCAATAGACTAAGTGCCTTCACTTTGAGTTCAGAATTCCTAACTCTATCATCTAGCATTTATGTACCATGCATTGTCTCTCAACCAAAATGTGCAGATGTGCCCTAAACTAGCAGACAATCAAGGTATGTTATTGACAAGAAGGCTACTTTCCCCATTCATTTAGGAATAGTCAAACTTCATAAGCTTCTAAGTGGAGAAGACTGTGATAGCTTAAGTATTCTTTCTGGATTCTTGCCATATGTCTGTCTTATGATAAGCTGTTTTTTATTTTCTGACTTTGCATGAAAAGCAATGTGGGAGAATATCGCTGGAGGGCAATTTGGCAAAAAGAGAAGGGATATGATAGAGTTCTTGTCTCAGACCCTGCTATATATCCCTTGATGGTTATGTGCTGGGATAGCCTCTGGGGTCAATAACCCCAGAAGACCTTTTTGCTGGGTATGGTCCTGTCAACATCAGCTTGCTTAACCTGAGTGAAACCTCTTCTCCCTTACCCCCAGCTATCCTCCAAAAACTGCAGAAACACTGTCAGTTTCTCAGTGAGGAGTGATTTTGCCTCTGTGTGTCTGAGTAGAACACAGTGCATGAGATTAGAGGTATTAGAAAAGCAAAAAACGTTTCCTGTGTTGGGCATTTATATATCCTTAGCAGCTAGCACATGCCTGGAACATAACAGAAAAATAACTGGAAACAAATTAGTTAACATATCTTCAAGATCTCACTCAAAAGAATACATAGTATTCCTCTGTAAAACCTTACCTTCCTACCATTCTCCATCATTCCCAAACTATGCTGTATAGTTTAGTTTTACTCCTTCTGTGATTCCACAACAATTTTTATGTTTCTCTTATAGCATTTTTCATACCTTGCTAGCTATAGTCTTTCCTAGTAGCTTATATAATTACCAAGCATAGTAGCTACACAGCTGAGCATTAAAACCTTGGTCTCTAAATCCCAGACCTGCTATTTCATAGCTGTATCATCTTGGATAAATTAAGTAACATCTCTAAGATTCAGTTTCCTTATTTGTAGAATGGGGATAATTCTTTCATTCATGTAGAAAGTATTTATTATGTGCTTACTCTGTGTCAGATGCTAGTAAAGTGTTGGAAATAGAATAATAAAAAAAAGGCAAGGGAAGGGAAAGGAAGGGAGGGGAAGGGAAGGGAACATGGACAAAGTCTTTGCACTCATGGAGATTACACTTCAAATGTGTAGTCTGATCATGAACAAAACAAACAATATAATTTCATATATTTATAAGTACTCTGAAGAAAATAAAGTAAGGTAACAGAATAGAGCTTAACAGAACTGACAGAGTCCTAGAATTTGTCAGAAGCTGATTTGAGGATTGAAGGAAATCTTCAAATCCTTAAGACTGCATACAGATATTGTTTCTTCTTGGTGCATGGCAGGATTTCACCTCCTACCCTCTTTAGAATTATGCTTGGCTTTATGACTTGTTTTGGCTCATGAAAGTTGGACAGAAGGAAGTTGTGTGCAAAAGCTCTAGGAAGAACCAATTTAAGATTTGCCACATTCATTTTCCCCTGTTGGAATTATTATGGAAACATTTATTGGGATGCGACCTCCTTCAGCTCAGGTCCACAGGTAGCCTGAGATGTGAAGATTGATTTTACTATAGCATATCCTATCCTATCCTTACTGAGGCAAGCCTTTATCATAGTGCCTCACATCCAGAAAACACTTGATGAATTCTTATTATCATTGTTGCACTCAACATTATTAATTTTATTATAGTAATTTTTGCACCGACAAAGTAAAAAACAGTAGGGAATCAATATTTTTGTCTTGAATAAATATTTGTTTTAAGGCTTGAAGTGCAAGTCTTTGGATTCTAGCTTCATAAATAAGAAAGTAATTCAAATTACCTGTCAGAGGCAGCAGAATAGCAGCATTGAGATCCAGAGGACTCTTCAGTAGAAAAGTTAAACTTTTGAATGGTATTTTTCTATTGAGTAGTATATAAAACTGGGTATAGACACTTTGGAGTCATTTGGCTATAAGATATCTTAACTGTAATTATGAATACAAAACAACTTAAAAATCAAATATATAAATATTTATAATATATATAAAATAAATATATAATATAATTTAAAAGTTTGACCCAAGTGAAATATTATAAGGAATAGTAAAATTTGTCCCAAAATGTCAACATAAACTAACAATGGCTATTTATTTTTTGGCACAAAAGCTAAACTTTAAAAGAAAATAACTAAGCAGCTTAACTGGTTAGAAATGCCAGTTTGAATTGAAATGTAGCTTAGTTTCCCTTAAACCTTTGGAAAGGCAGCCACAGAATAAAACATAACTATCTCTGGTGCCGGAAATTGCTAACAGCACCAGAGTAAATCTGCTAGTTGTGAAACATGTAAGGACAGATCCGGATGGGGAGGGAAATGCAAAACATATCAGTGACAATTTTTTTTAGTGGATAAAATTAAATCAAAGGGAAAGCAAGTTTACTGGAATGTAAATATAAATGATAAAGTGAGAGCTACATTTTCCAAAAAGAACCTCAATAAAATAAGTCTCTTCAATAAGTATTTTAGTGATATCTACAAAATCAACTTCATGGCTTAAAATTCTATAAATGAAATTGTTAATATCCTATTTCTGATATATACTCAAAACTAGTGACTTTATACTAATTTTACTAAAGATCTTTACTAAAACTGACTACTACCACAATGGCTGCAGCAAAAAAATTAAATTGAATTTGTATTATATGCTAGTAACAAATAGAGTACAATCACATTAGTATCTGTAGCCTTTGGGCAATTTGATGTAATTATGAACTCCAAAAATATATTTTGGATTATGCTTGTAAACTGGTCTGCTAATCTGGGCATGATTAAGTTATGATTAGGGTGTTAACTGGGCCACGTCAGTAGGGCATTGAGCCCCACCCCTTGGTGGGTGGGGAATAAAATATAAAAGGCATGGCAAAGAGCAGTTCTGATGTTGGAGTCTTGAGCTGGAGCCCCAAGAAGTAAGAGAGCTTAGTCCTGAGGAAGGAGAGAAGGTCCCGGGATAGAGACCAGCCATTCGCTTGAGAGTTCACAGCTGGCCTTGTGGAGAGAAGAAAAGCCTAGAAAGCGTCATAGTCTACAGCTGACCTTGTGGAGGAAACCGAGTAGCTAAGCCCAGAGAGAAACGCAGCCCCGGGAAGAGAGGAACCCAGGAAGCCTGAACCCTGGCAAACTGTTTTGCTCCAACTTGTGGCAATGGACTTTGGTGAGGAAAGAAACTTATGCTTTATGGCCTGGTAACTGTGGACTTCTACCCCAAATAAATACCCTTTATAAAAACCAACCGATTATTGGTATTTTGCAAGAGCACCCCTTTGGCTGACTAAAGCAGTATCTTAACAGGCTGGATTTGAAAATATGAAGATGATATATATTTTTTTCTAAGTCATCCAAATAACCAGTTAACTTCCTCTGCTGTAGGAACTGAAGAAGAAAAAAATATTCAATGAACTAGGATATCGAGTTATACTGTACTTTTAATTTTTGCTGTTGTTTGACAAGGCATGTTAATCAAACTAGAACAAATTTTTGAAATGTGTTCTGGTAAGAATGAGAAATCCCCTTTTGCTTCACTTTGACATTTTTTCTTTATTCAGAGCTCACAGTTCTGATTTTGTTAGTATCAGAAGAAGCCTTTAACAATCAGCCAAGTTTCCAGCAAGCAGTTTCTAGGAACTGCACAATTTATTTTGTGTGGGTATTAAAATAAAACACAAACCCACATACAAAGTACCACATCAATAAAAATGATCTAATTCTTCAGTTCTTATCAATAAACTCATTTTAATTAAGCTGTATACCTACTTCAGTTTATAGGCAGCTTTCAGATTTAGATAGATGATGATAATATTTTAAGTAACGAACCATTACTTATCTTTTGTATATTAAGTCATATAAATGAATGAGTTAAATTTTATGACTTGTGTATCATATTGGAAACAATATGAACACAGTTTGAACTATTTTAAACAAGAAAAAATATCATGTTTTCTGCTTTAAAGTGAAAATTCAGATCTGAGTTCACTGAGGATTCCTCAAATGGTTTGAACACTGGTGAGTTAGCAGAGATAGTCAGACTCCTCTGAATTCTTAAAATGCCTTAAAAGTCTCTTCCACTAACAAATTCCGTGAGAATTATCAAATCTTTGCCATTGAAGTTTTAGTCATTAGGTAAATTGATGAGTTTTTACTCCTCTTATGTTTAGTTGTCATAGAATTGCATTTATCCTCCCTTAACCAGTACAATGTATGGTTTTCTTGGTTCAGTTGAAAAGGATGCACCCTAGGAAAGATAAATTATTCCATTATCACCAAAACATTTATTAAACGTCCATATTTGTAGGAGGCAATGCTGAGTGCAATAACCGGGACTTAATTGGGCTCATTTCCTGCCTGGTTGGATGTTACAGTGTGAGATATCCAGATAGCAATGATGCAAGCATTTTAAAGTCATGCATTAAAAACATGAGAAAGGAGACAAATTAAGTAGGTTTTTACTATGAACATTAGGCCTCAAAAGCAAAGTGTATCAGTGCACGAGGAGAAAAAGTAGACCCCTGGGAGATGCATGTCATGGTGAATCACCTCCACTCCACCAATCATGTAGGAAAGAGCCCTGTTGAAATCCTGCGATTTAACTGAGTGTTCTTCAAACAAGAGCATGATAAGAAGGGGTAGGCACCGTGAGATTTTTTCCTAAATCTTCCATTTCTCACCTCAGAAATAACTAAAGGGAAGGGATTGCCTGCTTCCATCTGTTCTACATACTTCTTAAATGCTTTATACACTGTAGAGAAAAGAGATCAAATAGGGAATAAACTAGTTATTGGCAAATATCACAGTGAACCATATAAGAGGCATGAATACCTTTCATATTGGTAGAAATTTAAATGCGTGCTTAGAGATTATACCCATTTTTGAGAATAGATTTCCCTAATATTACCAACATCTCAATATCTCCACTTTACTCACCATCTCTAAATGGCCCCCAGATCTTATTAATTCTACCATATCCCTAGCTCTTAAACTCAATCCCTCTTCACCTTTTTCGGGACCACCCAATTAACGTAGGTTGACACACATCTGTTTTTTCTGGACAATTGTAAAGGGTTCCTACCCATTTACCTTGATCTCTATTCTCCCTGCCTACCAACCCATTCATTGCACAATAGGTCCACGCTGCTGCCTGAGATTAATTTCTTTTTCATAAATGTATACAATATTTACATTTTCCCCTGAGAAATATCCCAAAGCTTTCCATCACCTAGGCAAATGAACTCTTGGCACATCAAATTGACACCTAAATGACTACAATCTACCGGTTTTTTCTTCAGGCACATCTTCCCCCCATCTCAGCAACAAGTTTGATGAAAGCCTCATGTATATTTGCACATGTAGATATTGTTCCCTCTGTTTGAAATACTGTTTTCTTTCTTCTCCACTTGAAGAACTCATATTTCCTCCAATAACAATTCCAAATGTGTAGTTTTCCTATATGTTCCAAGGTAGCCTAGCACTCCTCCTTGTTTTTCCCATGATATTTTATGTATCTGATTCTTTCAATAGTCCAAGTACTCTAAAAAGGCAGACACAGGGTATTGCTCAGCTACCAGCCCAAACTGTGAATTAATACAATCTTCTAATTGTTGATTTTGATATTCATAGCTTTTTCTAGCACTGTTTCCTATTCTGCTTTCAATAACTTTGTAAGGTATTGCAGAACATATATTAAGCATATATTATTGCCATACAACAGATAAGGAATTTGAGCTTAAATCTAATAAATAACTAATAGCTTTAGTTTTGTTTTAAATATTTGATTTTTTTTCTTTACTTATAGCCCCCCCATTTTTCCTGTATGCCATAGTCTGTTATTCAACAAAATTACATCTTATATCATATATATATATATCTGTGTATTTTCTCCCTCTTTAGTAGAAAGAAAAATCATCCTTCATGCACATGTCTTTCACTGAACATTCATTAAGGATCAGTATATTGCAAGCCCAAAATTCCCTTAGCTGTTATTTCTTTCATTTTGACTTTAACCTCATCATGACATAAGCTACATCTTGACAGATGATCCAACCAAGGGATTATAAAATACTTTAGATAGGTGCTTTAGGATAATGATTTATGAAATAATTGTTGTGGTTAACTACTACAAACTGAGCATTCCATAAGTCTTAGTACAAATGTCCTAATAGATCATATCCTTTGTGTCCCTTAGAAGAGGTAACCATAAATTTATTTTGATAATGTCTGTGTCAGTCAGTATGCTTTATTTTACTTCTTTGCAAAAGACAGAGTATTAATGCAAATGATTGTCTATGATCTATAGAGTCAAATGTAAAAGAAACTATTGATGTTGTCCCTAAGTCTGTATTTTGAAAATAAACCAGAATCAATTTCCATCCCATGAGGGGTGAGATGAAGGGAGATGAATAATAGTAGCTAAATATACCAACTCATCTTTCTTTCTAGAAAACAGCAAGATTTAAGGGCATGGATAGGGAAAATAATGATAGGAAGAACATTCAGGGATCTTTAGGACTCTCTAAAGGGAAATGCAAATAACTACGTAGTTGCTTTTATGGGATAACACTGTGTTTTCAGATGTACAACAAAGCTATTCCCCCAGCTTTCAGTGGGGCATATTGATTAAATTGTTTGTATAGTGGCTGCAATGGTTTTGTCCTGGCTTGTTTACATTCAGTTGCCTAAATCTTATCTGTGCACATAGCCTTGCATTTATTAGCCGATGCTAGGATCTGTTAGGGAACTTCTTCTGACCAAGTTTGTGTGTGCAAATATCTCCTCTTATCTGTACATTTAGAATAAAGTTTGATAAACAGTGCAAAGTTTAGGAGGGAGGATATAAATCAAAACTAAAATCATGATTTAAAAGCATTGAACTGTAATGTGTTTTATTTTGTTTATGGTCTTTTCTGAAATGGTAGAAGAGACCTAAACTATTTGAAATGCATGTCTCTAAAATCTAACTGGGATGCAACTACATTTGAGTAAAGGGCTATTAAAAGATGAAATCATTATATTGTATCCTCGGATAAAAGACATTATAAATATTTAGCCTTTCACAGTCACAAACCACTTAAACGAATGAATATACTCTACGCATTGGTTTATGGTTTTAAGAGCTTCCAAGAAATGTCAAATTCACATGCTGCCCCAGAACACAAGATTTAGCTTTTGGAATTTTAATTTAGCTAAAAGATATATAAAAGTACAAAATCACCCAGTTCCCTATTGGCTCCACATCTGTGTAGGATTTGAGCTAGCATTGGCAGTCACATAGACTCACTAACTTGAATGTAATTAATTATACTTTTTTTTTTCAGGTAGAAACAAAAAAATCAAGGAAGACAATTTGGATAAAAACTGTTTTCAGCAATAATCTTACATATGAGGTAAGGCTCACAGTTGCCAAAATGGAATCTGGAAACAGAGATCCATCAGCTTTGTGTCTCAAGTAAATCATAATTGTTCTGAAAATGATTAACGCTGGGTGGCAGCCAATGCTCCTTTGATAAAATGGTACGCAGTCTGATTCTACAATTGAGTAGACAGGAAATGGCTCACCTTTCGAAAATGAATTAACTCTTTTATAAAGGGCTATAGTAATTCCAAAACATAAGCCACAAAAATGTACATGATGTCAGGAACTTACACAGTTTCCAGAGGTAGCAGACAATTGTTCTTTTTCTATCTCTGCCTCAAGTTCCTCCTAACGTTTACTCTTCTCCTTGTATCTGCAGATTTTGGTGGCCAATGTATTTTTTGCTCTAGGAGCTTCTTAAAAATCCTCTCTGATGATTTGGTTGTATCAAAGTGGAAGTTAGTAAACAACTGAATGATAATACTCCTTAGTGACTTTTTACATTGGCAAAAGTTATATGGAAAAAAAAATTAAGTTCTTTTTAATAAGGTGGGACACAGGCAGAACAAACTCCCACAATTTCCCAAATGTAGTCATTAAATTTGTAATAAGATCTTGAGATTTCCTGATTCTTGGAATGCAAAAAAACTACTAAGTTGGGTCTCTGTCATCAAATAGTGCACTTAAATGCTTCTCTTCAGCATATGTCTCCTGTTCCACACCACACTCTTTTTGTTATGTTGCCAAGCCCAGGCCCT
Source organism: Cabassous unicinctus (assembly GCA_029593785.1). Classification (NCBI taxonomy): domain Eukaryota; kingdom Metazoa; phylum Chordata; class Mammalia; order Cingulata; family Chlamyphoridae; genus Cabassous; species Cabassous unicinctus. The sequence goes on along the minus strand of JAQZBX010005102.1, from coordinate 39,748 downwards.
TCCTTCCCATGGGCATAGCTTAAACCCATCTAGAAAATGATTTGATCTGCAGAATGCAGATCACTTTAAACTGTAGAGAATAAAGCCTTGGAGACAGCACAGAATGTGGTTATAGTAGTCCAAGTTAAAAATTACCAGAGCATCAACAAGGGATTTGGCTGCTAGACCAGTGTGGTTATTAATGGACAAATGCTCTTTCCTCAACCGGGGAACTTCTTCTACTCCTTGTGGTTATGGGAATAGGAAATGCAAGGAGACAACACTTTCCTGGCAGACACATTACTGACCCTGCAGAGGCAGCAAGAATAATGAGCAGAAGATGCTTCAGAGAAGAAAGTTCTTCAAAGCAGAATAATGGCTGTAGGAAGTGCAGGGTTTTTTTGGACATTATGGTGACTGGGTTGGATCACCCTCAGTCAGAGGAGGATGGATCAATCAAATGTTTGCTGAATCAAATTGTCATAGAACGTTGAAAAAGCTGGGTAAGCACAAAGGCATCCTGATTCTTTCCCATTTTTGAATCATAGATATTCAAGGGAACCCATTCACTTATGACACATATGAGCAGTCACTTGCTACCCAGATTTCTGGCATGGTCCTGAGTTCGGATATTCATTTTGCAACCTGAACAACGAGTCTTGATTTCTGCTTCAGCAAATATGGCTATCAAAATAATATAGAATGCAGTTATTATACCAGCATAATTCTCCAACACAATGCTTTAAATGAAGAAAAAATTATCAGTGTTTTTTTTTAAATTACAGACTTTAGCAGATAGTTTTAGTTAGAAAGAAACAAATATTAAATGTATGTTTGTAGATTTGATATTTTGCTTATTTCACATTCAAAATTGTTTACCTATAACAGCAGTCAAATCCTTATGAAAAACATATTTGGAACTAGAGTCAATAGTGTTTGGTGTGTGAAACAGATGAAGAAAGAATAAATAATAGAGGAACATCAATACATAAAATTAAATGAGAAAGCAAGCCATGTTACCATAGCTAAATAATTTCTAGATATGGCCGTTCCTTAGGAGCAGCTATTCTGTTTAGTGTTCTTCATCCCTTATCTTTCACTATGACTTAGGGAGCCCAGAGAATAGCCTAGTTTAGCAACAAAGGCACATTAAAGGAGTCAGACAGAGGGAAAAATGAGTAGTCCCCTCTGCTACTTTGAACTTGAGGGATAAGTGGACAATTTCTGAAGCAAGATGTATTTTTTTCCCAGAACTATATACTTTTGATATGCTTAAAATTATTCTACTAACAATTAATTCTTCCATGAATGATGTATTATTGAATTTTAGAGCAGAAATTTATCAAGGCTTTTGGGGCCTTCTGAAAATAATTTCTTTAAATGAAACTGTCCCTGGAAAGGGTCATAACCTTATCAGCTGATGCTTAGCAGTTTTTTCTGTCACAATATTACCAAAGCCTTGTTTGCAGGAAAGGGAAAATAAGTTGAGCTAGGCAAAAAAGGGAAATAAAGTGCTTAAACTGGGAAGAAACGGAAGTCAAAAGAGACCAAAAATGGATTTTCCTTAAATCCATGCATTTTTTGCAGTTGGCCCTGCAGGACGTATGGAGGGGTCCAGCTGTAGCTGCTCCTCCCTGATGATATTGGCAGTCTGCTGAATGTCGACACAGAATGTCACAGTCACGGTAGGATTTTTTTCTATATTGAAAAAGTAGAAACTAACTTCTTGGCACTCCATCAAAAGAGAAGTGATTTCCTAACTGAAGTGGAATGCTCAATCAGAAGAGTTTTTGGAACTTTCCCCTCTGCCATGGAACCTGGTGGATGGTTTGAGGTTTTCCAAAATTGCTTGAAATTTAGCTGCTAGGAAGCTGTGCAGACCGTTCCAATTTTCGTTTCAATTTTGCATTTTGTTGGCTGCTTCCTTCAAATCTTCCAGTGTAGTTCAGTCATTAGTCAGAGCTGGAAGGTTTATTATTTATTTTGACAGTCACCAGCCTGTTTTGTCAAACAGTACACATTACTGTTCCATTTGACAGGTGTTACCTTAAAATCCTTCAGTTTCTTTTTTCCCTTTTGTGTGAGGCTTCTCTATCTGCTGTCTTGTTTACCTTCCCAAAGGAAGCACAATACGTTTTCCAGTTGATAAAAGCATTATTTCGTTGCTACTTTTCTGTGACAGATTAAGCAGCCGTTGGTCAAAAATTTTTTTTCTTGATTTAATCTAAATTTTGGTGAGACACTTAAGCTGAGATCCAATGGGGGATAAAATAGAAGAATAAAGGAAAGGACAGTTGAAGCAATATAAGTAGAGGCAAGAAGGTATTGCTGCTTCACCTAGTATATACATTCGGCAGGGAATACCAAGGTTAGAAATATAGCTATTGCCCTAAATGAGCTTTAAGTTTAATGGTGTGAGTTTTTTAAGAAAAAGCCACATGCTGTGTTCTGCACTTTCATAGAAGCAAACACAGCAGCCTCCCTTGTCAGAAACAGGAGCACTAACCCAGATTAGAGAAGTCAGGCAGGTCTTCCAGAGAAGATGACATCTGATCGGATGTTTAAAGATAAGTGGTATAGACAAGAGAAGAGATGGCAGACGGACCTTCTATATCAATGTCAGCATGTGATTTTGATTTTAGATATGTTGCTTTTGACATACAATGCCAACGTTTTAATGTTATTCACTTGTCATGATGTGCATGGCCCATCATTCTTATCCATTCATTTTTTAACTTCTTTTACTGCTCAAATGTCACCTCCTAGAGAGACCTTCTTTGACTACCCAATATAAATCTGTCACCTTGGTGGCCTTTCTATCTACAAGCACTATTTTATTTGTTTCTTAATAGCATGTTTAATTACCTGTCAGGAAGGGAAAAAAACAAATATTTGTTTAATTTCTTATTGTCAATCATATTCTCTCTTTTAGCTCTCTATTACTGTGTAACATATTACCCTAACACTTCAGGGATTAAAACAAAACCATTTTATTAATCATGATTCTGTGGTTAAGGAATGTGAGCAGGAATCATTTCTCCTCTAGGCGGTGCCAGGTGTGCTCACTCTTGAGGCTGCTTTCAGCTGGGGGCTGGGCTGGCAGAAAGATCAAGGATAGCGTCACTCACAACAGCTGAGCTGTTGGCTGAAGCACCTTGCTTCTCTTCCACGTGGGTTTTCTTTCCACTTGGCCTCTCTCTCCAGAAGGACAGCCTGGACCTCTTTACCAGGAGCCTTTGTGTACAAAAGAATGAAAGCAGCAGCTGCCATACCTCTTAAGGTCTAGTCCCAGAATTAGCACAGTATAACTTTTGCCACATTTGATTGGTCAAGTTAAGTCCAAAGCTAACCCACATTCAAGGGGAGCAGCAATAGATTCTACTTTTTAATGTGAGGAGTGGCATGCACATACAGGCATGAGAGGAATTGTTACAGCCACCTTTGTTGACTTCATCACACACTCTGGAAGTCAAATGGTCTGATGGCTTCATCTGTTTGTGTGGAATCAAAAACATAGCTACTCATTTATGTTTTTCATTAGGTCGACTTTGAAACTCTGTTGAGTACTGTAGCCACATCTCCAATCCTGGTTTCCTTTTTTTAACTAAAATCCTTCATCTTTATCTGTGTATTTGGCATTTCTTTTTATATGTCCTAGCACCACTTCACAAACAAAATATCACAAATAAATTCATCTCTCCTCCCACGTAAGTAAAATTGTAAATTGTTCTATATTACAAATGTTATTTTCCTAGACTTTAATTATCAACAAGAATTTTAATTGTGAAGTTACCATTCTCTCTTCCTTTTGGAATCAGATGGAATCAAACGCATATTTGAGAATTGGCTCTACTATATACTGGAAGGTGGAATTGAGTAAATCGCTTAACCTTTCTGATCTTATTTACTCATCAATTAAAACTGATATGAGGGAAGCGGTTGTGGCTCAATCAATAGAGCTCCCGTTTACCATATGGGAGACCCCAGGTTGGCTTCCCGGGGCCTCCTTGTGAGGGCAGGCCGGCCCGCGCGCGCGGTGGGCTGATGCAGCAGGACCTCACAGCAAGGGGGAGATAAGCAGACACGGAAAAAGACACACAGCGAATGGACACAGCAAACACAAGCAGCAAGGGGGGGATAAATAAATAAATAAATAAATCTTAAAAAAAAAAACTGATATGATAACTTCATCTCATGGTTGTTGTGGAGATTAATTATGAAAATGCTTAATAGAGAGCCTTTACATGATAAACACTCATTAAATACAAATTTCTAACTTTAAGTATTTATGTAGTGCTTATTTGCTCCATGTATTTATTTTTAAAATTTATGTACATGCTTTTTCTTAACACTTAGAGAGGAAGCTCCCTGAAGGCAGGGACTACCGAACTCCTTGGTGTAATGCCTTATAGATTTTGGGACATGACAAAGTCAGTTGATTGACTCACATTATCATTGATTAAAAAGTATAAACACTATTTTGTGGGCAGTAAATGTAAACTCACTAGATTTATGAAAATGAGACAATGCATATTAAATGTTTTTTCATTGTTGTTGTTTTGTATTCCACGTCTTGCTATGTTCTCTTTAAAGCGAGCTCTCCTTTTCAAAAAGTCTGTAAGAAAATAAGAAGGTTTGAGGAAAGGGCCCACCAATTTTGACAGCCAGAGGAAGGTTTTCAAGACCTAATGTGAAACTAAAGAGAATGCCAAACCTTGAGCCAACATTTTATGTTAGGTCTTTAGTTTCACATTAAGATATTGATACTGCCTGTTAAAAAAGTCCAATAATATTGCAGCAATTACACTTTTGGGCAAATGGATTTTAGTGACCAAATGCTTTTTTCTCACTGTCTCTGAAATATGATTATTTCAATTACCAGTAGCAACAATTAATCACTGACTAATTCATCAGCTTGCAGCTGGGATTGGAAAGCTGACTTCCTTTTTCCATTCCTATTTTATGTTCTACTATGCTCAGCAGGGGTTGAGTAATAACAAACTAATAACCTTTTCCCATACTCAGTATCTTTTTCTAAAACTAACAAAGAATAAAATCTTTACTATTTTTTTCCAAGTTCAATTCTGAAGGGAATTTTAGAATACAAGTGTTTTTTTTCCATTTGACTATGAAATAATAAGACATTATAGAATCTATTTTCTTGAAGTTTGATTAACCATTCTTTACTATTTTGCATTAAACAAGTCATGCTAGAGGTTTGACTGCATAACCCACTCCAAGTTGAGAATAATTTCCTAGTTTTTGGCTGTCTGAAATTTTGAACTTCATGTGGAGTGACATATAGAGCTCCATTAATGCCCATATTCAGAGAACAACTATTAGCAAATTCTTTAATCAGATCTTGCATAAACTTTTTAACTTTGGTATAAGTATATTTTTCTCTTACTTCTAATACATGAGGTGAAAATTAAGTTAAAGATATATGTGAATCATGTGACTCCAGATCTAAAATGTATCAATGTACACTTATCTACCCAGCAACAGATCTTCTTCTAATGTTGTTATTATTGACATGGTACAGTTTCTAGAGTTCAGTGAGGAGATATGGTACTTATTTGAGCCATTCCTAGGAAACGCCAGAAGATTGGCATAGAAGTAGACTGCTCACCATCTGCTCTGCCATGCCAGGGAAGGAGTAAATTCACTTAGAGCAAGGGTCTTGATTAAACCATCAATAGACTTCAGATTATCTATAAATATCACATGCCCAATCTTGCATGGTTGTATATTTTGATAGCTTTCATCAGTTTCTCCAAAATATTAAAATAAATCCCTCTGTTGGAGAGCAGCAGTTCTCTTCAAGACAGTACTGAATTATCTTCTATAAAATCACTTTCATTTATTCAATTACTTATTTTAAATTCCAACATCCCTTGGAATTGGTATCTACAAAATCTATAGACTAAAGCTTTTTGTTTTCACAGCTTTCTTTAATGTAATTGAAATCATGATTATAACATTAGTTGTGATTATACCTGTCAAGAACTTAGAATGACCTGCGAGTTTTACCCTACATGTGTGCCAAATTATCTTATCAATTTCATGGATGCTGGCAGAAGACATAAGAATATGGGATTAGAGACAAAGAACTTATTACTAACAGCAATAGCAGTAGTCAGAATATCATCATTTGTGCTGGTGTACAACAAGGCAAAGCAAGTGGGTCAAGCGTCCTAATACACAGTGATTTGCATTACAGGAGAGGATCAGCAAGATTTGTGAAACTGAATTTTTTATAGTTGGCAGGAAACTTGCCTGATTTTCATCCCAAAGGGAACCATTTCCTTTATTAAACTGGACAATACACAAACCTGTTCTGTAGTTTGAAGGGAGAGACCATCTTTATCTACTATTGCTGTACAAACACTTTTAAAATGACAGGGCAGGACAATGGCTGTCAGTGTTTCTGCTCATAAGATATGCAGAAACATGAGCAACATGTGGAGAATTGTCTCCCAATCATACTCAACCCTTGATTCAATATTATCTCATGAAGAAACCTGTATTATTGACATCAAATGTGTCCCCCCCACCCCCATTGTCCCCGACCCAACCAACTGAGTACAGCTCATAAACCGTTAGGACCTACTTTAGAAATTCAGATAGCTTTCTCCTTAAGTTTTCATATTGGACTTTCCATTTGGCCCAAGTCATTAATCCAAGTACAGCAGGATATATTAGCAATATCACAGACTCCACACTGGCTGGTAAAGAACAAATCCAAAGCCAATCTATCATTCATAACAATGCTGGTCATTGAGATAAGGCTGACCTGAATACATTTCAGAATGAGGATATGTCATTGATCACCTCAGCTAATATCAGAGACAAGTTTTGTGCTATGTTTTCTTTTAAATTGGATGACTCACATTATAAGGAAAACTGCCCACAGGGTATGAATAAGGAACGAGTCAGTCATCCCTATGGGAAGCTTCTCTAAGTAACCAAGTATAACCTCATTTTTGAGAGATCTCTGCATAATCAAGTGTAGCTTCATTTTGGAAAGATGCTGCAGTTATCCAAGGTCTGTATGATCTATGGGGGTATTTCCACAAAAATTTGAAGATCTCCTATGACTACACCTAAGTTGCAAATCACCATTTTTTGGGAAGAGAAATAAGCTAATACTTGGCTCTCAGAGATAGCCCTGAGAGCACACATGATGTCTCTAAAAAAGAAAGTGTTTACAATTATTGAAGCTGGTGTAGTTGGACCTTACATCAGCCAAGACAAATTGATGCTCCAATGTAGAACTCCTGCTAACTGGTAGGACTTAAGTTTCTCAATTCATTCAAATAATTGAGTCTAGCCATTATTTTGGTGGTAATGCCCAAGGGCAGTGAATCCACTCTGCCCTGTTTATACACACCACCAGCAAAGTGGCATTCATCCACCCCATAGAATGAGAAAGTTCCAGGTATGGAAATGGGGATGTAGCAGATAGCCAGAAGTGTTGACACACATTTTACTGGGATGTGCAGAAATTAGGGCCATGTCCTGTGATTCTGTTAAACTTATTGGTAAGATTAAGAGAAATCACAATAGATTTGTGGCCAGAGTTGATATGATAGACTAGGAGCGACTTAGCCTTAAGACAATATATCTGTTGCCATTCTTCCATAACAAACATTACATGCTTTACTCTAATTTTCCAAGTGAACTAGCCAAAGTTCTAATGGTTCACCTGATTTCTGTCTATAGGGGTCATGAATTTCCCTCTATTCTTCCTCAGTGTCTCTTTGTAACTGTTGACAGGAAGGGGGCAGAAATGCCTGCCACATACCCCTAGAATAAATCATAGTATTAATTATTGCAAAGAAGTGGACAAGAATGATTGTCACATTAAAAAGGGCATTTTTTCCCTCTTCATAGAAGAGAATTAGCAACACCCAGGGTATCATTTGAATAGTTATCCTTAAACCTATTTGCTAGTGCTCATCCTGAAACCATCTCCTCAATTCCTAATATTGTCTAATTAACAGACAATTAAATGGAGGACCACTTATTACTTAGTTGATGATACATAGACTTCCCTCTATATCTGTTAATTGCACCATGAGACCCTTTTCCTTCCCAATCCTTCCTCTTCCAGAAAGTCATGTCTCAGTCAGCATCCCATCCACATCCCAAAACTATTAGTAAAGATGGAGGGTGTATTAGTCAGTCAAAGGGGTGCTGATGCAAAGTACCAGAAATCTGTTGGCTTTTATAAAGGGTATTTATTTGGAGTAAAGGCTACAGTTACAAAGCCCTAAGGAGACCAACTTAAGGTTACTTCCTTACCATAGTCTGTTGCCTTGTGTTGAAGTAAGATGGCGGGCAATGTCTGCAAGGGTTCAGGCTTCCTCTCTCTCTTAAGTCTCCATGGGTCCAGCTTCTGATCTCAGCTGTAGGCTGGCATAGGGCTCATCTCTCTTCCGGAGGCTTGTTTCTTTCTGGGCTCAGCTGCGCTGGTCTTTACAAGGTCAGCTGTAAACTATCAGGAAAATGACTCATCTCTCTTCCAGGGCCTCTGCCGTGTCTATGGAGCTGTCTCTCTTCCTCTGTGTATCTTCTCCTGTGTGTCTCTTTCTGTGCATCCATTTATATAGCCCACAAAGGGGGCAGGGACTCAAACTGAATCACCCTAGTGATGTGGTCGACTCAAAGCCATAATGTTAATATAATTTAATCAAAGGCATCTCAGCTGAATCTAATACAATCAAAGGGTATCACACCCAGAGGAACCAACCAGTTTACAAACATAATCTCTCTTTTTGAAATTCATAAATAATCTCATACTACTACAGAGGGCTTTAGATTTTATCCTTAAGTAAAAAGTAATCCTGCCACTCTTTCATTGATGCTCAGAAAAAATAGATGCCAGAGATAGATAGATAGATAGATAGAAAGATAGATGAAAGAGAGAAAGAAAGAAAGAATGGAAGGAATGAAGGAAGGAAGGAGAAAGAAGGAAAGGAAGGAAGGAGGAAGGGAGAGAAGGTGGGAGGGAGAGAGGAAGGAAGGAAAACAGATATAAAACAAAACAAAAAACCTTGGGTAAAAGACAAAGAACTTTGTTATTTGTAGCAATAGTAATAGCTAGAATACCAGTATGTGCACATCTACCCCAATTCCCAGTTTCCATAAGGCAACACAAAGCCATTCAGTTGACACTTGTACATATAGTGGGTTATATTACAGGAGAAGAACCATGAGATATGGAAACCAATTATTTTATAATGGGCAGAAAACCCACTTGATTTTTGCCCCAAAGGTAAACATTATTTATATTATACTGAACAGTAAAAAAAGAAAAGAAAAAAGAGAAAACAAGCACCTGTCCTTTGCTCCAGCTGGAGACATTACCTCCATCTCCAGAAGCTGGTTGCTATATCAGTGCTCTTGAAATGAGACTTTATAACAAAGTATGTGCCTCTGCACACAAAATGTGCAAAAACATGAACTACCCAAGCAGAATCGACTCTCAACAATTCTCACGTGTTAGACATGTGCATGTGAAAGAGTTGAGATGCCTCGCAAATGCTGAATGGATGTTTGAGATGTCTTACAGCTTAAAGATAATTCCCATAAATTTTGCAATAAAATATCATAATGCCAATTTAGTGTGAATCTTAGAATTTCTTTAATACTTGATAGGGAAAAAATCTACTTTTTCAGTAATTATCAATGGGAGTGGAATGAATTCTAACCATATTAATAAAAGAGATAAGAATGACTATAAAGAAAAATGGCAGACTAATATGTGGCAATATTGAAAAGAATAGAATTAGGAACATTATGTGTAGCTGAGCAGATATCAGGTGACAAAATATGCTGGAATGAGAAAGTTTAGAGAATATTTGAAAAAATAAAACAATTTGACTTAGATTTATAAATGAAAAGAAATCCGTCATTTAAGGTGACGGAGGAGGAGTGAGGGTAAAGCAGTCCCGCTTCACCAAGCAAGATAATAGTCTGCTCAGAGTATTGTGGACCCTAGAATTTTAGAGACTGAAGATTTAAAGTAGCTATTAAAAAAATGAATTGTAGTAGTTGACATAGGAAAGATGAATAAGGATATCAATTGAAGCCTACTCAATGTAAGAAAAATCTGGCAATGTTTCAGAGATGATGATAGTCAGAACTATACATGGAGGGAGAAAAAAGTCTAGAATTTTTCAGCACGGAAGCCATTTAACTCGCATAGAAGTGAAGGTCTTTGGGACAGTCAGCTATTTCACAGGACATAAAGATCTGCTCTAGTGGGAGGTAACAGATATAGACCTCCCAGCTCCTGTCTGAAGATATATGCAGCACAAGTTTAGGAAATGGCTATTATTATATTATTTTTATTGTGCCATAAATATTCATAGCGTCATACCACAGAAGAAAATTGTGCCAAAGGAGAGATAGAATTCCAGTGCCAATGAGCTTATGAAGCAATGTAATATGCAGGAAGAACAGAAGGAGAAATGTAATATACCGACTTTTAATTTTTATTTGAGACTGATGTGCATGGCTATCTAAATCCAGCCTCATTAGTGTAGGAGCAAAATCAATTCTATCAGTGCGGGAGGGAAGCACATTACCCTCCAAACCTTATTTTTGGCAGACTTATTTGTTGCATAAGTATGATGAAAATGTAAATATTACCATTTATAATTATGCTTTGCAGTCAGGTTTTAGTTTCCTTTTTTGAAAGTGTGTACATGTAAAGTGCGAGAGACTTTGGATAACACCAGTTTAGTTATTCTCTCAAGAACAAACAATTTTGTATTTTCAAGAGTGTCACACGGGTGTATAAATAGGATGGTCACTTCCTTTTCGATATGCCCATCTGGGTCTGCCTTGAAACAAAATGAAAAGAAGCAAATTCATAAGTTTATGCATCCAAACAGTCTTTGCTGAGCTGCAAGAGGCATCAGATCTTGCTGCTTGTGCATTCCATCTTGGAACACATTCTAATTTAATTTGTATCTATATGATAGAAGCTTAAACATCTGGAAGATGGACCTGTGTATAGAGATACCTTACATTCTTGCATTATCATATACACAATTTTTAATTGCAACTTCAGAATCCAGTTCTATCAGTTGATTTGTGTAGATGCAAGCATATGATGAAATTGACTTTGTGTTCCAGGAATTTATGTTTAATTTGATTTGACCATCAAATGATCAGAAGAAGATGCATTGCCAAATAAATAATAATATAATAGCTAACTTTCATTCAGTTTTTTCTATGTATCAGGCATGAGATAAACAGTGTATAAAAGTAATTTCTTATTTAATTCTCACCACAATTCTATGAGTGAGCTATGATTCTCTATCATCTCTATTACATAGATGAGGAAATTCAGGTGTAGAAGGTTATGCAGCTTTCCTGAACTCATAAACCTGTTAAGTGATAAATTCAGGACTTTAGCCATGTTCTCTTTGACCCTAGAGCTCAAGTTCTTCATCAATATCTATGAGTGACCTTGGGAAACACCTAATAACAAAGTGCAGGATTTTATAAAGAAATAAATCTAAAATTGATTAGAAAATGAAAGATGACCTATATGATTCTATTAACTCAATTTGTTGGAGCATATTAATAAAAAAAAGTTTTATGTTATGCTCTCCCACACTGGAACGTCATGTCTTCCTAAAAGCCTGAGTCACAGAGTTAAAATTCAACCCGGGTAACTGCCCTGAAAATATAAGCTGCTGCTTTCAGTGGGATCTGGAATAATAGTTCAGCATAAAATACCACCTTTACTAAAATTTCACATAGAACTCATCATTATATTCTCAATTATAACTCCAATATTCTAGCTTTGTATCTCAATAATAGCTTATCATAAAAAGTAAAAATTTTGACAGTTAAAGGAATATCTCAAAAAAGTTTCAGAGTTAGTCATAGATTCCATATTTAGGCTTGTCATTGAATAGAGAGCAATCATACTTAGGGATTCAATCTATATTGATCAAAAACAATAGTTTTAAATTTGCAAAACAACTTATTCGATAAAAAACTAAATGATCTGTATGATAAGTGCTAGTGAAAGCTGATAATTAACTTATTTAATTGTGCTCAAATGACTCAATTATTTTCCCATGAAGATATGGACTATCATTAAAATTTTGAGGAGATAAATTAATCACTACTTATTAGTCAGAAAGATACACTAATAATAATTGTCCATTCAACAAATATTGTGTGTATGAACTGGAAACCAGGTCCTGTGCTGGGTGTTAAGGGTTCAATGATGATGAGAAGATATACTTGTACCTTATGGAGCTCACAGTTTAGGTTGAGACAGACATTATACTGATTATATTATCAAAAGTAAGAAACTTTCTAAGTCTCGTGGTGACAACTTGAGAGCTTAAAACACACAGAGGACAAGTGGGATGATATGTAGCCAGAGAGTTTGGAAGGATTATATCATTCACAGATTTTTAAGGAAAATAAGATTTTCTTTTTTAACCTGGAAGCAATGGAAAGCCAGTGAAGACCTTTAAGCAGAGATTGGCATGGTTGGATTTATATGAAAGTTTTTTCTTTCTGGGTGCTATTTGGGGAATAGATTGGAGGAGTGGTAAGAAAGAATGAAGGTAGATAAGGTAGGAGGCCATTACAGTATCAAAGAAGAGAGAATGTATAGTCTATATGGAAGATTACTGTGGCATAAATGAGGTTATTTTCAGTACAAATGAAGATAGTGATTTAAAATTGATTTAAAAAAAGTCAGAACATGGTGATTGAGGACTGGATATCAGTCATAAGGGAAAGGAGGGTATTCTGAATTAGATATGGATCACATGACAAGGAGAGATGCCAGCGACAAATTCAGTGGTAACTTTTACTGAGATAAGTCATGATGAAAGAGAACCAGGCTTAGGGAAGATAAATCACAAGTTCAGTTTTTGAATTATATTTGAATTGTTTGGGAGATCATGTCATTGAAGCTATGCAATGCAGTAGACCTGACTTTTGGACATTTAAGTGGAGATATTGAGAAGGCTGTTGGATATACGTGTACAGATCTTTAAAGCATGTTCTGGAATACAGTCTAATCAAATGGAGCGCCTATAAAAAAGTAAAATAAAATTAACATGATGCTATTACATCCAGGAAGATCATCCCAGAAGAGTTCTCACTTGGTTTAATTTCCATTATAGAAAGAACAGGAACATCTGATTAGGTTGGGAGAAATGAAGAAAAAGAAGTCTTTTTATTTAAAGGCAAAAATATTTTAGAGTTGACACCATATACACAAATATATAATACACTTCAAGAAATGATGCTTGTCTCATTGATTTTTTGGGTTGTTGAATAGACATGAATGCATACTCATAAAAAATGTAACATTTGGACATGTATTTTTATCATGCATATAAACAAAGGTAAACTAAATTACATAGGGAAACTAAATTGGTTGATGATCACAAATTTATATAATTATAAAATGCTGATAAAGATTTTCATTCTGAAAATGCTGTATGGTCCCAATTTTACTCTTAAGCTTTTCAATTGTGTTCAGAAAGTAAAAGAGAATCAATAAAATGGTAGTGGATATTTTGATAACATAGAAGGCCTAGTTAAAGAGAGTCCACATTTTACAGGTCAGTACTTGGGCTTTTATAGTGTTTCCAGAATAAATGTCCCAAACATATAATCTCAAAAGGCTGCAGACAAACCCCAAACTACTCTTCCTGTCTTCACTTACCCACTCTCTTTTGTCTTATAATACAAATATGATAAGGTGTGAGGTAGAAGTTGCAAGACAATATAAATAGATGAGACACGATCTGGGAGAGCTCAGAAAAATAATGAAAGAGAAAAATAAAATCATTAAAGAATTTTGAATGTATTGCTCTAAAGGCAAAACTGTAGAAGAAATTTGGAAGAAAGGGCAAGACAGAAAACTACTGAGGGACAAGGGGATGAAAATAGAGATGTAGTGGACTCTTGTGGATAGTAACAGGGAATAGTCACTGTTACACTGTAAGAAGTCTTTGAAGTGTAATTAAAAGTTTTTATTGAGCCCCTGAAAATAAATAAATAAAGGTTTCACTGGAAGCAGGTCAAGAATAAAAAGGTCACCTGGAAGACATGTTTGATAAAAGTAAATAAAATAAATGGATATGAACAAGCTTTATAAAAATTTGCAAGGATATAATAACTAGGTAAGATAGCATTGAATACAATGCTAATAACTAACTCTTCATGACAAAAGAAGACCTGAATGTGCAAATTGAAAAGAAACATCATGGTCCCAGAAAACTCATCTAAAGATATATTCTAGTGAAATTACTGGACTGCAAAGATAAAGTCTTCAGTTATTCAAACAAAAAATAAAGTCAGTTATTTTTTGTTATTTATTTACTATTATTTATTGTTATTAATCAGTCAGCAAATGTTTATTGAATGCTTACTCTGTTTTAGGCATAGTTCTAGTTTCTGTGAAAGAATAGTGAACTAGAGAGATAGAAATCCCAGTTCTCATGGAATTTGATCATAAGAAAAATTCAAGTTGGCCTCAAACCTTTTCCCAGCTATGATTAATGACTAAAATATGCGTAGCAATGCCTAAAATGACCTTAGGAGAGAAAACATGCCGTAAGTACTCTATATACAAGTGACATTTAATGCTGGATTGACCCCCAACAATCATGTCCTTAGAGCTAATCCATTCCTGTGGGTGTGAACCTATTGTAGGTGGGATCTTTTAAATTCATCACTTCAGTAAAGGGCCTTTGATTAGGTTACTTCAGTAAGGTATGACCCAGGCTGGGTCTTAGTCCTCTTACTGAAGTCCCTTATAAATGGGATGAATATGGAGAGAGCTGTACAGAGAGAACCCACTCAAGCTGAGAGAGGAAGCCACAGAAACCGGGAAGCTGAAAGCGATGAGACCCGGAGGAGAAGGGAGATGCCTTGCCATTTGGCAGAAAGGAGTCCAGGATTGCCGGCAGCCAGTCTTCAGGGAGAGAATGTGGCCTGATGCCTTGATTTGCACATTTTTCTCAGCCTTGGAACTGTAAGCTTATAAATTAATAAATTCCCATTGTAAAAGCCAATATATTTCTGGTGTATTGCTTTCGGCAGCTTTTAGCAACTGAGACAACCCAGACAAACTCTTCTTCAGTATAAAGGAAACAAATTATTGTGCACACAAAAGAATTCAGAAAATATAGTTTCCACAGACCATTATTGAAGAAGCTATTAAAGAATGCAATTCATTCAAACACGAAATGAGTACAGAAATTAAGGTTAGAGGGTTGGCATGTGAATATTGGAACCAAGTATCTGATGACTAAGAATAAAACAAATATGGTGATTTTTTTTGGAAAAGAGAACATAAAGAAATAATATCACCAATAAAGAAATAATATAACTTACAAAGTCTAGGAAAATTTGTTACAAAACCTGGAAAAATAGATTATTTTTAAAAAATATAAATGACCATGTCTGAGCACAGAGTAGTTAAAATTTTATACTGACCATTTGTAATAAAATGAATTTAAAGAATTTTAAATAGCTACTTCATAAAATAGCACCAGGTCCAATTGATTTCAAGGATAAATTCTACTAAACCTTTAAGAATAGAGAATTCTAATGTTCTTTAATATGTCCCAGAACAGAGAAAAATGGAACACTTTCATATTATGTTGGAACCGTCATAACAGTGATACCCAAACCTGACACAGCACAGTAAAAGGAAATTATAGCTCATTCTCACTTATAGTTATTGATGCAAAAGCTTAAATTATTTTCATTACTATTACCAATAAGGGTTCGAATAAGTAAGGCAAGGAAGATTATATATAAAGGCATCTGTTTTGCTCAATACTTGGTTTGGGTCTCTCCACCCACCTTTGTTCTACTTTCCTTCTATTTGGAGAATTTGACAAGCAAACTGTACATTTCTAAGACTCCTTTGTAATTAACATTCTGGATATGAATTTGATTATGTCAAAATGGAAGAAAAAAGGAAGGAAAGTCAATGCCATCTGTCTGGGTCAATGCAGATAGAAAAGCTGGCACTGGCAAAAGTGAGTGTTGGGAGGAGCTAGACTCCATATTCCATCAGCTGCATGGGTGTGGCAATAGTAGTGTCCTGACTTGGAATACAGAGGCAGATGTGTGATCTTGAAGCCACAGAAAACAAATGTTTTCTGTTTGATGTTCTCTATTGTACCTAGGTGTGTCTCTTTACATCTTTCCTCCATCACAATGGTTGCTTTTTCAACCTGAGGGTCTACCATCTTACCTCTGGATGTCTCCCACATTTCCTTGAGTCACCACTCTGTCTACCTCTGCCATATTCCTGACTTTACTGACTCCTTCCCACCAACATTTAGATACATTCAAGCATCTCTCAGTTTTAACAAACTGTCAACTTCCTAAAAGACCTCTAGAAGAACCTGTTGATCAAGTCAAGCTACGTTTATTAAACTTACTGCAGTAAGAGAGAATACCACCTTGACAGAAATTTGACAGAATCTTAACAGGGTCTCAAAAGAAATGAGGGCAGACATTTATAGGGTTTGTGGTCCTAGGTTGAGTGATTTTGCACTGGGTTTTCAAGGTAGAAAACTGATTGGAATTGGGCAGAGTTTATTACATGGTAGTTTTGTATTGTTGAGCATAGCAAGATAAGATTTAAAGTGTCTTGAGCAAACTGTTAGTCTTAAGTATTTTATTAAGTTGGCTATTTTTTTGTTGGTTCAGGCATGTCTTATAGAGCATATGGTAAGTTATTATTGTTTGGTCTTACTATTGTTTTACATATGTAGAGCCTGGTTCCAGTATTGTATAACACGGGTAGAAATTCTATTTGTTTCATTTTCAAAACAAAGAAACAAGCAGACAAAACCACTTAAACTCAAGTTCCTTTTATTTAGCATTTTCTTTCTCTTATCCCTTGTACTCTATCATTTTTCTCTTTTCTCCTCAGAAACTGCAATCTATCAATCATCTGTTTCTACTCTAGTGAGGTCACCAATGATATTTAAACAGTGTACAATTTTCAGTCAGGCTTCTTATTTGATCTCTCTCACCTTTTAGGCACTGCTAAACCCATCTTCTCTTTTACAACTCACTTCTCTTGGCTCCCAGGATGTGGTCTTCTCATCCTTCTCAGTTTCATTTACTGATTCCTTGTCCTTTGCTCACAAATTACCTGTAAGTGTTCCCCAGGGCTCTGCCTGGTAAATGAAAAACTATCTATTGAGATATTTTTATTTTAGAAAATTAATTGGTAAGTTTTCACTTTCTCCCAAACCATTGCCCAACACATCTGAGTTCTTACACTCAGCTTATTATGAGTTTATTATTATTATTTACCTTATGGGCTTATTTCTAAGAATATTAAAATTGTATAACTTGTATATATTTACAATATTCCAATTTAGTTATATAACTAGCATACTTTTTAATGCTTAAGCCATGTTATTAAACTATTTTCTAAAGTCATTTTTAATCTTCCATTGATAGCTAACAACATCTTAGAGTTTATCTGGTTGAGTGAGGAGGGAGAGATAAGAGAATAGTATACATTCAGAGTTTTGCCTTTCTTAAAATATCTTTCTCTTGTTTTCACATAGGAAAAAGTTTGATTAGTTATAGAATTTTTAATTCAAAACCTTTTTACTATATTTTAGAGGGACTTTTTTTCTTCTGACTTTTAATGCTCTAAAGGGTATAAATTTAATTTTTGTTACTTCCCAATAACTTTTATTTTGTTCATCAATATTCCCTCACCTTCCATCTTCCAACATTAGTATTTTTTTAATCCTTGAAAAATCACGTTTCATCAAAATATGGCTAGTCGTTTGTTCTTCCCTTCCACCCTCACCTTTCTC
Source organism: Cabassous unicinctus (assembly GCA_029593785.1). NCBI lineage: Eukaryota > Metazoa > Chordata > Mammalia > Cingulata > Chlamyphoridae > Cabassous > Cabassous unicinctus. Next base: position 21,911 of record JAQZBX010005102.1, on the reverse strand, counting down.
TTTCTCTCTCTCAGTCTCTCTCTCTCTCAACCCCCTCCCCCTTTCCTAATACTGAAGGGACATTTTCAATCATCAGTATTGGCCTTACTTCAACTAAGTTTGTTGATTTTCTGGAAATCATTTTTCAGTAAAATGATACAATGATTTGGAACACTCAAAATTGTAAAGGTGCCACTTCATGCCAAATCAATTCATTTTCAACTTATCTCAAGCAAAATCCCAGAAGGGTTTCTGAGTATTTGATTTTTTAAAAAATTGACAAACTGATTCTCAACTTTTTCTTTGGGTTGAATGTTCTATTCTTTTTTCTAATGAAAACTTTTTTTTCTCTTATAATTGTATAGGATATAGGAACACTTTATATTACTGCTATTAATCATTTGTTGTCAATTTTATCTTCTTTCTCTGTATGTTGCTTTTCTTTTAACATTTTTATGGTATCTTTCACTATTCAGAAGTTTAAAACATTTTTGTGAATAAATCTGTCATTGTTTCTGAATTTTGTTTCTTTAGAAAAATTCATGGTCAATGTCATTGCCCATATTGGGGTTCTTAATTTCTCCCAGAAATCTATTTATTTATTTATTTTAATGGTTTAATCCATCTGGATATATTGTGTGTATGTTTGTATAGTATGAGATAGATCTCGACCTGATTTTTGTTCCTGATATCATTTAATGTATACTCCATTGCTTCCTCACTGAATTAAAATCTTATCCTTACTACTGTATGAGCAAAATTTCTCTCTCTCTCTTTCTTGCTCTTTCCGTCTCTTTCTTCCTGTTCTCTTTTACTGACCTATTTCTCTATCTCTGTGTTAGTACTATAATGTTTTTCTTGTTTGATTTTATAGTTTGATTTTTATATTTTCAAGTCCATTAGTCTTCAATCTTATAGTATTCCATATCAATAGTGAACATTTGAAAGGTGTGGAGTATTTTAGGGTATCACAATGACTGAGAGTCTGCCACTAGCATTTAGTAAGTGAAGTCCAGAGATGCTAAACATATTCCAAAAGTGGAATAACACAGAGATGATCTTAACCAAAATATCAATAGTACTTCTCCTTGAGAAACACTGTTCAAGGAAAAAACAAAGCAATACACAAAAAAATCAAGCAAAAACTTAAAATCAGTTTGTCAAGTACAATTAAAAATCTTTTTTACTCAGACTTGATATGGAATTCTTTTGAATCTATTAACTTAAATGAAGGAGAATTAAGATTGTTATAATAATGATAATATTATAAAAAATAATATTCTCTGTTTATAATTTTTATCTTCAGGAAATTCTTATTTTTTCATTTACTTAGGTGTTGCACATCCTTGCCAAATTAATCCATAAGAATCTTATAGATTTTGCTACTACTCTGAAGAAAATCTGTATTTTATTTTCCATTATATTTTCTATTATATATTTCTATTGTGTTTTTCTAATAGTTATAGCTTCTATTTTAGCAAAGAATTTTTCTTTGCTGATATGGTATTCAATCAATTTTTAGAACTCTTTTACTAGGCTTAGTCTTTGAAGTTGTTTGTTTCATGAATTCTCTTAGTTTTTTGAGAGTAACAATCATATCTTTTTCAAGAGTGATTTTTATTTAGCATTCCACTATTTTATGAAGTTATTATTTTGTGTAATTTTATTAGCTGGAGATTCAAGTAGTAATAATAGCCAGACCCTTTTCTTGTTCCTCACTTTATTGGGACTGCTGCAAATATTTTCTTCATCCACTCTATTTATATAATGAAACTTCAATATTAAGACAAGTGTATCAGCTCTCAAATAATTCCCTTTCAATTATTATGATTTAAACTTGATTAGAATAAGATTAAAAGTGGGAGGACCTAATTGACCAAGTTGTTCCATGGCAAGTTTTAAATTAATAACAGTAACAATGACCTATATGTTCCATTCTTTTGGTATTTATGTATTAGTATTTATTTCTTCAAACTTGAAGTGACTCTAATATTGCTCTTACCTCAATACTTCTACTAATAGTTAAGTAACACTCATAAAATGCCTGCTATGTTCTAGGCAACTTCTAAGTGGTTGACATATATTAACTCATTTATCTTCCAAGACATCCTCAAAGGCAGATATTACTAACTACCTTGTAGAGATAATGAACCTGTCCTAGGAAGGATAAGAGACTTTTCCAAGGCCATGCGACTGAAAACTGGCCATAATGGAATACATTGGATCAAGGAAGCTTATTAATCAAATGCCTCTCAATACCCCTCCCCCACTTAAATCTCATATAATGAATGCATCTCCAACATCCCTTGGCATCATCCACAGAGATGAACATTTGTTTCTCTTCTCTAGGCTTTGACTTTTATTTCAAGTTTACCAGTGATCTATGTTTAGATTTATGTGCTTTGTATTCACCATCTATTATTTTCTGCTGTGGCAGTACCCAATAGCAAAGCTGTGCAATGGCAAAGCTGTGCACCAGTGGTACCTATGGGACATCCAAACAAGAACATCTCTTCAGCATATTCTTGGCTTTGCTTCCTTCTACAAAGCTTCTGTTGTTTTCTGCCCATTTTCTTGGCAGTTTCTCTAGCTAATCCTCTGACCGATCAAATATTCTTTCAACAAATTTATTTTCTACTTTTATTAGCTAGAGGTGTTTTTGCTCCTCAAAACCAAGATCCCTCTGAGAGAGGAATGTTATAGAGAATGGGGTGCAACATAAACCTGCAAGGGAATGTAGGGACTGTCAATTGTTTATCTGGCATAGCTAGGTTCAGAAGCTAGTCAAAATCTTGTTTAAATGCCAAGATGGGAATTCAACATCAGTGAAAAAGCTAATCAAATCATTGCCTGTGGTCACCTGGCACCAAGTGCTTATGGCAGGCATAGATTTTGAGAATAAAGTTGCCCCTGCCACAGAATACTAGGATGTGCTTGAGGAATTTATGGACTTAGAGAAGGGACAGCTGCTTTGAACATCAATGGACAGCTTAAAGAGAGAGAATGACAAGTTAAAATCCTTGAATTCCATGTCCACAGCACAGACTGAAATCCAAGGAGTTTCTAGGATCAAGATAAAAGAAACTCTTATCTTCTGTTGCTACAGGAACTGAGCTAAACCAAAATGTGTCCTTAGAGATAGTAAAATCAGACTATCAGTTGTATTCAGAGTATTTCTTCCTCTCAGGCAAAAATTAAGGAATGGGTAGGAAAAAAATATATAGGTGTCCCGAACACTAACTCCCACTGTTAGTCCACTGACACTAAAAGATACACTAAGAAACCTCCTCATACCTCTCCCTAAAGGAACCTGTAGCAACTAACCAGAGTAAGGTTTCCCTGGGTGCAAAGGAAATGCACAATTCTTTGGGCGATGCTTAGACACTGGCCTTGAGCTCGTGTTAATCCATTTTGCCTCTTAGGAGGGTTTTTGGATTTTCTTTCTCCATGTCCTACAGGGTCACTCATGGAGCTCATGGAACAAAATAATTCTACAGAAAATCCAGGTCTTTCTGGTCCTTGTTTATCACATAGAACTTGATAGTTTCTTCACCTTGCCTTATGAAAGGATCTACCAGAATTTATGGTAAGTGACTCTGTTGACCCAAGTAATAAGGGCTCAAGGAACTGAGCAGGGGGATTAATGACAAGGATTTTGGGAGAAGAGAAACATGGGTGGACATCTTCAAAATGGGCTGAAAACATAAAGAATATTCATGCTACTTGTTAGCCAAAGAACACTTCGAGGAAAGCAGGCTCAGAATAATTATGTGAACAAGAGAACCTGATCTTTTTGTCAGTCATCTCCCTCCCACAGCAACTTGAGAACTTGCTTAATGAACAAAATGGCCATAATGAAACAGATGGAGGCTAATCATAAGTGCAACAATACAGAACTCCCTTTACCAGTGTACCAGGATATTTCCCCAAAGCACTAAATATAACCCCCCAATTTTGTTCCATAAATGTGGACATCATTTAGTAATTTTTAATTTTTTTTTCACGAAGAGTCCCTGCAATTTAGATACTTATTCTGGATTTGATTTCCCCATCCATCATGTCTCAAGTCAGCATCCTCATGAATGTGATATACAACTCAATGCCTTATTCAACATCAAAATATCCCTCATAATTTCTACCAATCAAGTAATTCAACTTCCCCTGTAAGGAGTAAGATAATGGGATAATGCCCTCAGGCTTCATTAGTCTTATCAAATATCTCATCACTTTTAAGGAGCTGGTTTTATACAACTATTGAAAAGTCAATTATGGCTCAAGATCATAGGATGCTACCTGTGATTTGAAACACTGACTGACATTTTGAAACTCTGACCAATATGTGATAGTATTTCTTTCACAGCCAGTATACATAGGTTCAAAAACTAAAGAATAGAATTGGAATCAGCACTTCTCCCAGTTAAACCCAGTTAACTATTCACAATTTTTTAATGCCCACTCCTGAGATTATAGAACTACTGGTTTAGAAATTTGTAGTCCCCAAGGGTGAAATATTCTATCAGAGGCTTCAGCAACTGTTGCATAGAAGTAAACATTGCCATCTGGCCAATTCAAAGTCTCATGACACTGACTGAATAGGGAAAAAGGGGGTTACTGCTTTGGATGGAATAATAGTTCCTGCATATCAAGAAGAAAGAGGTTTGCTAATGCATAATAAATCAAGGAGGATGGGTACTCAGCTGGTCCCCTGAGGAATTTTCATATGACCATGTCTAGATTCTATACAGATAGGACTGGCAAGCGTTTAGAGCCTGTAGTAATAAAAGGTGGCTCACCCTCTTGGGCCCATAGCTGAACACAAAGGAAATATGAAATGGGTAGAAAATGACAGAAGTCAAGTGTCATTACAAAAATATGGCCCCAATGTACTTAGTTTATCTTGCTTTATATATATAAGAGAAGCATGGGTGGACACCTTCAAAATGGGCTAAAAACGTTTACATGTTTATATATTTTAACTGTAACCTATTTATCTTTCCTTTCTTTTCCTTTTAGCCACTTCTGTGATAGGAGGAGGTGATGGTTAAGTTTATAATTTCAGATGTCATTTGTTGACTATCAAAACTTGATTCAAGAGAACTAAAGTCAGAATGGAAATTACTCAAGGACTCTGGCCTTGGAGGTATATGCAGTGATTGAAAAGTTTTGAGAATTGTTTTCCTTTGGGATGGTGGTGAAAATGGATGTTTGCCATGAGTAGAAGTTATATTGTGTTAACAGTTATATTTTTTTCTGTCAGATTGGGAAGAAGATTGTAGGTAAATGCTTGTTTGCCAAAGGGACATTTTCTAGTGGGCATATTTTGTGTCCAACATAAAAATGATTGCCCTATTTTGGAATGAAGTCCACATAATGTAAATCTTGGAGGAATCCAGTGTTTCAAATTCAGGCAAATAGATTTAAATACTCTTCTTTCTTTCTCCTGGCACCTAGGCTGGGAAACTGACCTAGCTTCCATGATATAAATGCCCCGTTTGGAATATTGAATTTTGAGGAAGTGATACAAATAACAGGAGTCTGTTAAATATTGACTCACCTTAGTTGTGGCCATGGCAGCAGTGCCCAGTGACAGCAGATCTAACTCAGTGGTATCCAGCAGCAAGAGAGTGGCACCTGTGTTCTCACAAGGGAATTCCTATGATGAACTTAACTGTGCTTCCTGATGCTTCTTTACTGTTTCCTTAAATCTGGTTCTTCAGCATCCAGTTGTCTCTAGCATCATCTCATAGCCTTCCTTCTGCTTATTTTCTTTCAGGATTCAATTTCAACATCAACATTACATCCCAGGGAAAGTTCTTCCTGACCCTACATAACTAATTTAAATGCCACTCCAAAAGCTTCATATTATTATGGCCTTCATGGTTCTTCCCTCAGTATATTATAAATGTCTCCTTTCTCATATTAAGTGTCCTGTTAGAAATAGAAATAAAACTTTCCCGAGGTTACAACAATCTAACCTCACACAAGGCCAGGTGTAAAGTAGGAACTCTATAGCTATGTTTCCAGTCAATGAGAGCAGACCATCTTCTGGCCATTACCCTATGCCAGTTATTATGTTATTGCATCTTAGCTTCAAACCCTCTCTTTAAACTCTCCTCTGTGATCCCCAGATTGGAACTGTGCAAACCACATGTCCACCTTGCCAGCTGTTTCCCTTGTAGACTCTGCTAATTGAAAGCACTAGAGGGAGCTGCAAGAATGGAGGAGAATATAGGACTTGCTCCATCTTGTTTGCTTGCTGTTGGCTTCCTGTTTTCTTCTTGCCCTCTCCGCCCCCCCACCCCCCACCCCCCAGCATCTCTTCAGCTTCCTCATCTCTTTATCCTGGCAGCAGCAGTTTATTTCAATACGTGTTGAATTGAGTTTACAGTTTTTCAGCACTTATAGAACAGGCCTCCTAGTGCTCCTGCAGAAAAACCAGCACCTGCTGCTGCTCAGAACTCCTCTTTAGAAATCTGGGTTCAAGTCTCATGAGGCTTCTCCTCCAAACTAAGAGACACCAGCATGGGTCAAACAGTACCCACTTCCCTGAGATCTGAGTTTCAGCTCTGCAGGACCCCTTCTCCATGCTTGTACATTTGCCCCTCTAGCTACAGGATGGTCACTGCATACTGTGATTACTATCTCCATAATTTATTTATTCTTTTGTGTTTTTATTTTCACTACCTGGTTAACAATTCTTTATTGCAAACAATCTGTTTGAAAAAACACTGATGTGATTTCTGTCTCCTGACTGATTTAGACTTATTCCCGGGATAGTACAATATGCAAATATACTCACAATGATACCTCAAACTTCTGTTCTGGCCTATTTAGTCATCTAATAGCTCTGAAAAGGGCATCCTTCTGCTGTGTTTCTGCATGTGATATAGTGACTGAGAGAACTAGAAAAATCCAGGTGCTTAAGCCAATTTGAATTGCGTTTTCAAATATTCACAATCAAAAGAAGTAATGAGAATGTTCATGTTTTACTCCATTTTATAGTGTTTGAATAATTTACAAGAAGAATCATCTATCAGTCAGGGTTTTATGGTGAAGAGATTACACTCTCTTCACTGTAAAATTGGGTAATTTGAGGTGAATTTAATAAAAAGGACTATTTACAAAAGCTAGTGAAGGGTATAGGGAAACCCAAACAGATAACGCAGTATCCCAAGATGAATTACAGTGGAGAAAACTGTTACCACCCTTAAATCTGAAAGGACTAAAACCCACAGAGAGAACTGAGTGGCAAGGATCACCTGTCAGGAGCTGTGACCTTTGCTGAGGTACACAGTCAGCCTGCAGAGAAGGAGCTGGGAGAATACATTTCTCTACCTACTTCTGATCTCCTGCCAGGGATCCCTATTAGCCAAGCTCAACTGGAGACCTGAGGGCAAGGGAAATGCTTAATGCAGTTCATCGAGGTCAGTCTCCTGGAAGACTTAGCAGGGTGGAGAAGGGTGAATAGAGGATCTGGAGGATATCTTGCATAAAGGAGTTAATTGCATGTGTAATTAAAATGTTTTTAATAACAGCAACACTTTCAGAAAGTAATCCTTTTGAAGACATGAAGAAAATATATTGAGGGTGGGAGAGGGAATGGGATGGGAGGAGGAGAGGAAAACATTCTCAAAGCATTTTTGGGAGCATAGAAGTTAAATATCAAAGAGAAACCCTGTGTCATCGGAAAACATGAACGTTATTGGAAATATAAGTGTTCTAAGTAACATTTTGTTTTTAACAATCAATACAGATTTTTTAACAAACTTCCATCTTGACTCTGGAAAGCATTGTAGTGCTAAGTGGCATAAAAAACAACAACATTGAAACAGTTTGACAAATACCTCCACACATATATAGCATATGTGTATATATAGGCATTAACAATTCAAAATATAATATGTGATAATTTGCAGAGCATTTATAATTAATTAAACTGTTTTCACAGCCCTCCAGAAGAATATTTTTCCAGGATAGCTGACTGCATAATGCTGTGCATGATTTATTTATAGACTACTAATGAAGACATATCTAATCATCATAATTAATTGGTGTTTTTGTGCTTTGGGGCCTAATCACAGAATCTTTCATATGCTGGCTCAAAGTGAACCTGGCTAAGGGGCAAAAATTTAGGACAAATCTTGCTTGTTGTTTCTAATATACAGTTACCTTGTATTGATTTATTTATTCTACATTTCTGGCCTTGTTTCTATAATGCCAGGATAAGTGGTCCATTTGGTCAATCCAACTTTTTAATATTTTCTTAAATGAATGAAAAACAGAAACTAGAGGAATCATATTTGTCATAGTAGATTAAAATTTCTTTGTTTAAATTATTTATTGTGTTGTATTATTGTCAGTCATACTCTTCATAAAAATTTTGATTATCTTGAAGTCAAAGTGGAATTTTGAGGGAGCTTTTCGACTGTAAGAGGAAAACATGTATTTTCCCCTTCAAATTGTTAATTTTCACTTATCTTTCACTTATATGAAAAGTAATTCAAACTCATTGTTTTGAGACAAATCAGAATTTTATTATTTTGCTTATTGTGGTATAGTTGTTGGAAGTATTTCTGAGGAAGGATATTCAGAGTACCCTCTTTCATGTTTGGATACCGAAATAGAAATTAAATGAAGAATAAAGACATTTCCATTGTTATATATAGAGCCTTATATTTGCATCAAGGACCAGAATTAGGCAGACTTACCCTTTTCTCACAGTCATTCTTTGTAAAGGGCTGGAGGGGTAGGGCAGAACTTGTATTTTTTTGTGCAGCTTCCCCAGGAGAAGGAGAAGGGTAAGTGGAGCCAAGCATGTCCAGCTATTCTTTCCCAGATTTACAAATTCTTTAAATCACTCCACCTCCCCAAGGGAGGAGATAGGAGTTATACTAATTGGCTTCCTTCATAGGGAGAAAACACTATTTAGAAGAGTTGGGGTTAAAAACTTTAGTTATGATAAAAAGAAACAAAGAGAAAAAAGCAATATTTTGTACTTGTCAATGGCTTTATTCAATTTAAGTGACCCTATGAATATTTTAGGATTAAAATATTCTAAACATTTCATCTCATACGTCTGATCTATAATCAAATAATCCATGATGGGGTATCTGTTTGCAATAGAGTGACTAAGCAATGGGGTATTAAGATTCCTTCCCTATGCTATTCACCCCAGATAAAGAATGTGGTAAAAAGGGAACTGACCATATTGTGGATCTAAGGGAACAAGTGTTGTGACTGGAGGATGAGTAGATGGCCAGAGTAGTCTTCCACAGGGAATTAGTTTCTGGAAGCGTACCCAGGTGTTGACTTTAGTGGACCAGATGATTGAGTGTGGACATGGCAGAAAGTAGCCAGTGGTATCCCAATGACTTCAATAGGATCAGTATATTGTATTTTTTCAGGATATCTTGGCACAAAATGTCATTCAGGGTGTCCAGAACTTGTCTTTACCCACAATAGGAAAGTTTGGGAAACTATATTTGAAGTCTTCTATCACTGACTGTAGTAATAACCTTTCCAAAGTCCTTCTTGGATATTGTTATATCTCAGGAGATTACATTTCCTCTCTTTAAGGTAGGACCTGTGAAATTTTGAACTGTAATTTGGCGTTCAACTGCTCTAACCATTTTAATAGAGTTGATTAATATTGCAAGCAATGTGATCTAAACTGGTGGGTAAATTGGTAAAGAAACAAAACAGAAGAAAAAGAAACATGGTGGGAAGTTGGGAGGAGGAGGGACTTGGCCTGTTAAGAGACCCTTGTGATGGTGCTAAAGCATTGAGTTATTTATTTCCTTCTAGAAACTTATGGAGAGAACTATTGTCTCAACCTTGTATATGAGTGAGGAAAAGGAACACAAATAATCCCAATAGTGATTCATTTTACAAGTGTGAGAAAAGAAACTTTCCCTAGAATTTGTCTACTTACTATTATGGATTGATAGATATCCTTTAGGGATTGTGTCCAGTCAGCATTATTCGTCAGAAATGATCATCATGCAGCATGTTCTTGATTAGCACTACAAAGCAGGAATTAATTATAAGCACTTTTTGCTCCATTTCCCCCACCTTCCTCTACTTTGTTAATTTGTCATCCTTCTTTAAATATTATGCAGAAGACACAAGAGTTCTTCACAACTTGAATAATAAACTGTGCATAGGAGACAGACAATATTTCAACTTTATATTACCCCATAGAATGCTGGTGGATTTAGTGAGCACAGGGACAAAAAGAACTGTTCTGTTTTATGCTATGTTTATTTATAAAAGTAGAAATGATCCCCAAAGTAGTTTGACAGATAATGATTGTAGTTACAAATGTTGTTGAGGCTAACCATATTTACCCTGTTTGGTTAAGCTAATTCAAAATCAAGGTGGAATCTCTCTCTAGATAGACTATAAATTTTATGTCATTTGTAAAATTATAAAACAATTATGTCATCCTCAATTTTCAAAAAATAATTATATTGTATTTGAAACCATCAGAATAGATTTCTGCACTATGTATTAAATAAATTAAATAAACTGGTTAGAGTAGTTGACTTAATGTTCCCTGTTTAGCCATTACAACAGTTGGTGGTTTCCTGACATCTCTTTGGAAATAATCTGTCAATTGCGTTTTATGACATCTTTGTCTATAGTGAGCCATCCGTTGTGAAAGCATGCTAAATTCAGGAGATTTATGTACTATGAAAGGGCTGGAGAACTTAACTTCACCATTAGGATTACTTTTTGCACAAACATTGATGAAAATATTTTTGTCCTAAAGATGAATAAATTTTATGTTTGTTGTATGAATTCTAAACTTTGGAAATGTGTTGTCTTCTTTTGTGCCCCAGGTTTGCAAATTAGTGAAGTTAAAACATAAATTCGATCTAGTGGATAAATTGGTTTGAATTTTTCACTTAATTGATTGATCAGTTTGAAAATTCTCAAATTAATTAGTTTGCTTCCCCCCACACTCTGTTTATCTGAATAACCTATTAGCCTTGTTTTATGTGAGCATAGCCTCAGTTAAAGAAGCTTGTCAAAATATATTTGCATTTTTATAAAGCACTTATTCAATACAAGGGACCATAACAATATTTATCATAATTCTGATATGTAGTAGTCAATAGAATATGTTATTCATTAAAATGTAACTAGGTGAACTCTTAGATGGGGTGCAAGCTCCAGTGGGAAAGTAGAACGATTTCCCTGCTGGTAGGAAAGATATATCTACATATAACACTACACATAAGAATGCTGGGAAGCAGGCAGCTGGATGAAATCCTGAATCACATCTCATACAGCTGCTTCTTCACTCTCTGCAAGAACATAGCTATGCTGATTAAGCTGTGACTATTTGGAGAGAGGGATTTTGTGTGTGTGTGTGTGTGTGTGTGTGTGTGTGTGTTTTCTGGCCATCTGCAAATCATGGCAGAACAGGAATGGATGACTTTCTCTCTTCACACTAGATCTCCAATCCTAATAAAATCTTCTGCATATATTTTTGATCTAGTCAAACTATTTTCCATTTCTTGATCAGATTCTTCATTTTATCATATTTTTACCCTGTTTCTTCTGCTAAAATGATATTCTTACAATCTTCACTTATCAAAAGGCAACACTGACTAGCTTTTCATTGAAACTTTTGCTTATCTCTTCAATCTAAATCGTCCTGATATACATATGAATCCTTAGAGTGCTGTGCTCATGCTGCTGTATGGAATTTCTCACAAATTATCTTGCATTACTTGTAGTGATTTTAAAGATATGCTAACAAATTCTTTGATTCTCCTTGCCACAAAAGGTCCAGCTTAATTCAGCTCCCATTGAGTGTAAGCCAGCTTTCACTGTAAAAGTGATGGAATGTCACTTGCAAGGATAGGTTAGATAAATCTGTGTTTTTCATATTGGATGTGCTCTCTTGCTCTATCTCTTGAATCACTTACTCTGGAAAAAACTAGCTGCCATGTCATGAGGACATTCAGGCAACCTACAGACAGGCCCATATACTGAGGAACATATACTGAGATCTGTCAATATCTGTGAGTGTAGAAACAGATCTTCTTTACTTGAGCGCTGAGGTGACTAAGCTTGGCCAACAGCCTGGCTGCAACTTTGTGAGGGATCCTGAGGAGGAACCAACCTAGTACACAGCTCCCAAGTTCCTGACCCACTGAAACTGAGATGTTTGTTGTTGGAAGCAGCTTTGTTTGGGGCAATTTGCTTTGCAGCAATAAATAAATAATAAATGTGTGTATCCTTTCTTTTTTGTGGGATTATAAACTGTTAAAAGGCAAGGATATCATAATTGATGTTCTATTTTTAGTCAAGATAATATGTGCTTACAACAATAAAAATAAAATCTCAAAAGCTTAATCCAATAAAAATTTATTTCTTATTAATATCAAGTCAAATATAGGTTGGAGTGATCTCCTGGGTATCTTTCCTCCAAGTGGTGACTCAGGTATCCAGGCCCATGCTACCTTTTGGATCCATTGCTGCTAGCATCACCACAGAATATTCTGTTTTTTTCCCCCCTCCATCCAAATAGCTGAGGAACAAAAAGAGAACTTAGAAGAGACACTTTGGCTCTTTAATGCGCTGGAACTGAAAATGAAGAGAATCATTTCATTTTCATTCACATTTCATTCCATTTAGAACTCAATCATGTGAACACATGTAATATTAGAGAAGGCTAGAAAATACATTTTTCTTGTGTTCCCAGAAGGAGAATTAGATAATAGCAAATTTTTAGCAGTGCTTGTTACATGTTGCTAACCTCTATAACATTTAATAAAATGCTGTGAAAAATAAGTGCTCTAATATGTTAAATGAATGGATGAGTAAATTAATGAATTACCATAAAATAAAATATTATTTTAAACTAATTGTACAAATGTTTCAATTCAGTATTAATTCAAGCCAACAAATGTTTATTGATCATCTATGATGTGACACACCCAGTTCTATGTGCAAGGGTGATCAACACAGAAAAAAAAATTCTTTACATTCTAGTGAGGAGACAAATAGAAAAAAATAAACAAAAAGGTAAATAAGGGTGATTATTTTTTCTATCCCCACCCCAACCTCTGGTGTCCTGTATTCTAGATTCTGAAACTGTTTACTTATTCTAATTATTTTATATCAGTAGCGTCATACAATATTTGTTCTTTTGTGTCTGGCTTGTTTCACTCAACATGATGACTTCAAGGTTCATCCATGAAGATGATCTCTTATAATAGTGAATGCTCTGAAGAATATAAAATAGTAATTTAACAGAATAACTGGGAAAGGGATGGTGGAGAACAAATTTAGATAGAGTATTTCTCGATCTCCATCTCTAGGAGGAGGTTATATTATTTATATTAGAACTAAAACCTGCCATACGACAAATTGACTCTACAAAGATTCAGGAAGAGCATTCCAGATTGAAATATATCAAAAGCAAATGCTCTGAGGGAGAATTTCCTTAGTTGGTTGATAGGAGATTAGGTCAGATGAGTAAGTAGGAGCCAGTTAAAGCAGGATCTTGTAGGCAGTTATGAAGTGGTTGGAATTCATTGGAGAATTTAAGCAGAAATATAACATAATATGATTGACAATATTGTATTTCTACTGTCTTAAGTTGGGTTCCTTAGCAGCAGAGCCTCAATGATCAGTTTCAGGAGAATGGGAGGGAGAGAATCAAGGGTGTGGGGTCAGATAAAGACTAGCTTCAGTCTGACCCCACAGGTCCCACAAATTGTATCACAGAGTTAGTCAACTTGAGGCAAAGGAGTCAGCTTGTTATAGTCCACCTCAGTCCGTCAGACCTTTTCTACCCTTATGCTATAAAGAAGGTAGAGATTCTGGAGGAGTCAGTTCCTATTTGGTGGAAGTCAAGACTCCAGAGATGATCAGGGCTGTCTATGTATTACTATCAGTCAACACTCACAGCACCAGGGGATGGTGGTCTGCCTAGAAAAGGAGATCAAAGTGGGTTGCCAGGAGCATCTATGACAAATGTGTTGGCCACTAAGTGGAGAATTGATTGTGATGGTGGTGGGGTTGGACAAGTGGAAAAGCAAGAAAATCAGTGTAGCAGTTTGATATTATTTATGAATTCCCAAAAAAATATTTGATTATGTTTGAAAATTGGTCTGCTACGCTGGGTGTGATACCCTTTGATTGTATTAAATTCAGCTGAGATGACTTTGATTAAATTATGTTAAGATTAGGTCTTTGATTTGACCACATCATTAGGGCATGCAAGGTTTAGTCCCTGCCCTCTTTGGTAGGCTATATAAACGGACACTCAGTCAAGAACACAGGAGCAGATATATGAGAAAAGAGATAGCTCCATAGACATGGCAGATGCCCCAGTAAAAGAAATGAGCCATTCTCCTGACAGCTTACAGGTGACCTTGTGAAGAGAACAGAAGAGCTGAGCCCAGAAAGAAACGAGCCCCAGGAAGAGAGGCGAGCCCTATGCCAGCCTACAGCTGAGATTGGAAGAAGCTGGACTCACAGAGCTTTAACAGGGAAAAGGAAGGCTGAACCCTCGCAGACACTGCCTGCCATCTTGGTTCAACATGTGGCAACAGACTTTGGGTGAGGGAGTAGCGCTATGGTACCTTGGGTTGGACTCTTTAGGGCCTTGTAACTGTAAGCTTTTACCCCTAAATAAATACCCCAATAAAAGCCAACAGATTTCTGGTACTTTGCATCAGCACCCTTTTGGCTGACTGATGCAATCAGTTAGTAGATTATTGCAATATTACAAATGAGGTGAAAGATGGATTAAACTGGGATTGTACTTAGAAATGTGAAGTTGAAGGAAAGTTGAGATTTAGGATACATTTTTAAGAGAGAGTAAGGAGATTGGATATATGAGAGAAAGTGGGGAATCAAGAATGACTCCTTTATTTCTTGATCTGTATGATTAGAATTCAGAAGTTCTTAACAAGGTGTCCATGAGCTTGAATTGAAATTCAAAAAACAATATTCTTGTGGGGATGTGTTGGTGTGGGTGTGATATATTTATTAAATAATACACAGTATAGTGTGGACTTAGTAAGGGGTCCACGGTTTTCACCTGACTAGCAAAGTGGTCCATAGAACAAAAAAGGTTAAGAACCCCTGGATTAGATAGTGCCATTTACTGAAATACTTATGGAAAAAGAAACCAGAAATTCATAATCTCTTTCCAGGATCCCTCAAGGCTTTGTTTTGTTTTGTTTTGTTTTTGTGGAGAAATCATGCTATATTTTCATGTTATCACTTGGAGAGAAATGAGCTGAAAAGGTTTCAAGAGAAGGAAGAAAAAGTGAACAAAAGAGATAACGGTCAATAAGGATAAGGAAATTAAAGAGATAATAAGGTTGAGAACAATAGATATGGAAAGGAGAAAGAAATAAAAATATGAATGACATAAATGGAAAAGAGAAAGACAAGAGATCATTAGTGTGAGGGAGTTAAAGTAGTGAGAAAAATGAACGTAGAAGATTAACTATGGAGAATTGGTTCTCACAGTATGCTCTGAGCACTCCTGGAGGACCCTGAAGTCCTTTTAGAATGTCTATAAAGTTCTCCTTTTCCCAGTCCATATACTTGTGAGATTAGATTTTCTCTATCTACTTCAACCAAACAACATACTGGAACAGATTGAGAGCAGAAGCAGATATGAGATACTAGTTTTCTTTTATTATGACAGACATTAAAGAGATTTACAAAAATAGAAAATAATGACACTCTCATTGATTTTTTTTGGAAAATATAGTTTGTTTACATATAATATATCTTATTAATGTTAACCAACAAAGAGTTTATTGTTATTTTAAAATAATATTTTAAAACCTTCTCCATTACATTTATTTTCCAGTAGAGAAAATTTCAGTAGATGTAGCCCACATAAACAAAAGGTTATCTAGGTTTTGTGGCATGCTATTTAATAGGCTTTTTTTTTTCACCCAGTTGCTGTTTATTTGGGGAAAATATGTGTGTTGCCATCCAGTTATATAATTATCACATTGCAGAGGATCCACTCTGGAAGGAATAGCTAAATATATCAAATAAGAATTAAATACTCTCTGACTTTCAGCAATTTTGCTTGTAGCAATGTCAGTTCAATGTCTACTTACTGAATGGGGTCAAGTCAATACAGGAATGGGCTATTTCTCCTATTTGCCTTTTCTATCTAGCCCATTCCAGTGTTCCATAATTGAAAATGGCAAGTATTATATAGTCTAAGAAATGATGGAGTTGAGACTATCTGAAATGTATTAGTGATTCAGAGAATTCTCTGAACCAAGGCCATTGTTTTTGATGAAATATGAAACTCACTTAAAATATTTTAAAATATTTCAATATAAAGATATATAAGGGATAAAATTAGAATGGTATATAGCACCTTTTTTGACTGAAGGTATTCTAGGGAACAGCTAAATACTGACTCTCACCCCTGGACCTCATTTTATTTCCTTAATGCCTTTTATCTTTCTCTTATTTCTCCTCTTTCCATCTCATAATATTATCACCTGGACTTTCCATGTCGAATTCTGTAGATGGCTATTTGCTCCCATTGTCAGGCCCTCAGGTGAGGTCTCCTCAGGGGTTACTGGCAGTACTGTACCTACATTCAGTTCATCTTGGTCTGCCCCTCTCAGAATTTACCTCAGGTTTTGGAGCAGGGAAGTTTCAGTGAGAAGGCATCATAGGGGATGGAAGACACCCTAGTATATGATGCATTCTGCACATTTATTTAATATTTTTTTATTGGAAACTAGAAATTTTCTAAAATCACAAAATTTTGAATCATCTTGAACTATTGTATAGTCAAACTTCATTTGGAATAGAGTCCTCATTGTTATTCAGACAAAATATTTTTTTCAGTTGATGTGTTTTAATTTGGACTTCTATGCTTTTGCCTACAACTAGAAGTGTAGAAATCAAGTTTTTTCCCCTAGTTAAACTCTTAAATATCTTCAAATTGATCCTTTTCTTTGGTTTGAAAGATCTCCTATTCATTCTAAGAAAGAACAATTTTCAAAGAGTGAATCAGAGAAATGAGAATGGATCCATGAGAAGGTAGACAAATCTTAAAAGAACCTATGGATGTAGACTCTGTCATAAGGAAATGTAGATTTCAATAGTGGATGTAACAAGTTATTGGAAAAAAAAAAGGCTCATCATTTGGTGCTTAAAAGCAGGTTTTGTGAACATAAAGAAAATTATTTTGCCACATACCAGGTACTGTGGTAAATTTTGGCAAGAAAATATTCTGATGGATATGATAGGAAATATTAGTAATATCATTATCACTATGATCTCTTATAAATAAAAAACCTAATATATAAAGCTTGAAACTTTGCATACAGAGCCACCAATGTGTCATTGAATCAGATTTGCAAAAGCAGCTTCCTGTTCTATTGTACAAATGGAAGCGTTAGAGCCCATCTAGTGCAGATGTGTACTGTAAGTGCACAATTAACTTCTGCTGAGATCCATAATCATGGATTGTTTCTAGTTTTAAATTCAGACTGTCAGACGATGCTTTTTGTATAGAATTTTAGACATGAGAACTGATTTTTTTTCCCACAAAATGATTTAGAGAATAGAGAAAGGTTTTATTTTTACAAAAATTTCTTGGGCACTTGGATATGTTTTTATGTATATTTGAATACTTGTAAATTATTTTATCTTTGGGAACTCATTTAGTGAGAAACAAAGTTATTCTTAATACAAGATAAGTGCACAAATATCCATGAGGATATTCAATGAAAAATTTGTAATAGAGATAACTACTCTATTTCAGTTTAATTTATAGTTAATAATATATTATGGTAACAAAATATATTCTTTAAATATATTAAATTTCCTTCAGATATCTTCTTTGCCACAGTGGTATAAAGTTTATTCTTTATTTTCCTTTTATTTTCAGATCTCATTCTATTTTAATCATCATAAAGTCCCAATTAGTGAAAAATTGCCCTGCAAAAGTTTTACTGAATTTTTTTGGTGATATTGGCCCATTTTAATTTTGAAATTAAATTATAAACTGTTTTGTTACAAAATAGAGATACCTAACAGAATTCTGACAGTGATTAAGCAATTTTAAAAGGAACACTTATTTGGTAGTTATCTTTTTAATTCTACTGTATAGATAAAATCTCTCTCTCTCTCTTTCTCTCTCTCTCTCTCTCTCTCTCTCTCTCACACACACACACACACACACACACATGCGCACACATACACAAAATGGGGAAATGTGCAGATAGAAAATCAGCTAGGTTAAGTAACTTTTCTAAAATCACACAATTAATCTCACTTCAAAATCCACCTTATAGTAAATCAAATTTACTTTTTTGTTTCTCTGCAGAATTTAGTGTGCAAATGGCAATTGGAGAGAGATGCCTGTACTTGGAGGCAGAAGAATTAGCCATAGTAGCTGTGGATTACTAAAAAATCCCTGAAACTTTATAAAATGTAGCTTTCTCTTTTGTAAAAGTAGGTTAGTACTAGCTACTATACAAAGAAGTGAGGATTGTGTTCCAAAGACCCCTTCTTACCCTGGTGTATTTTTCCCTGTGTTTTAATGAGAAGCCAAAAGGTGAAAGGAGCGCATTTGACATGTTGTGCAGGTGGGAAGGTAACTGCACTTATGAGGGTTTTTGGCTGCAGAAGCTCAGCTGGATAGTGGAAAGCAAATGTTCTCTCTCCCAACAGTCATCAATGAGGGCTTTACTAAAAAGTGTTCCATCTAGGTAGAACTAGTCTTAGTTTTCTAATGCTGTGTAACAAATTTTCACAAACTTCCTGGCTTAAAACAATGCCCATTTGCTTTCATACAGTTTCTGAAGGTCAGAAGTTCAGCATGGCTTAGCTGAGTTCTCAGTTCCAGGTCTCACTAGGTTGAAATCAAGGCATTGACTGGGGCGGCCATTTCATCTGAAACTCAGAGTCCCCTTTCAAGCTCTTTAGTATTGGTGAAATTCAGATCCTTGCAGTTGTAGGAGAGAGGCCCTCAGTTCCTCTAGGCAGGTCACTGTTCCCTGTCACATGACCCTGTCCCTTGTATAGAAGCCATGCAAGTTGAGTACAAAGGCTTATCTCCTGAAGGAAGCCCTGACTAGACTGAAAAAGTGCCTTTCAAATTTTTTAACTGCATCTCACAATGATAAATGGAAATACATGTTATCTTGCAATCTAGTGCTGATAGACATACACATATATAACTGAAACTAATTTCATGAAACAACATCTAGGATCACTATATGCAATTCACATTTTCTATTCTGTTCTGTTCTGTTCCATTCTGTTCTGTTCTGTTCCGTTCCGTTCTGTTCTGTTCCACTCTGCTGCACTCCACAAATGCTAGCTGTACTTTAACAAATTAATATAAAACCCACTAATGTGTCAAGTAGAAAAACACTGGTCTAAGCCAATCATTGTGATCTGATTCCCTTTACAATGACTGTATTAAGAAAGCTGAGCATTTTACCCCTCAAATAAAAAGGCAGACTGAACATCAGAGTGAATGACTCCTCCAGTGGGATATTAGGAGGTGCAGCTCTGGGGAAACTGGGGCATATAATTGTAAAGAAATCAACCTGAATCTGGTACAAATGAGAATGAACATAAAACATTTGCAAATATAATGGAAAACACATTATAAATTACTATTTTGTTGTCCTATGGTAGCTGTACTGGATTTTCATCAAGCCATGCCAGACTTGATGGTGTCTCTATTCACTCCATATATTCATCTCAACTGAATAAAGCAAGATTGTGGGTGAAGCCTTGTCTTCTTTCATTTATTTTATGCTGCCATGCTTTGGAATACAACGGGAGACTTGGAAACTGGTGTCAGAGTTCTATATGCACAATGGCAGTACCAGTTGTCTGAAATACAGATTCAGAAGATCAGATTTCTGTGCCATGTGAAGACTAATTGTAATAATGTCAATCTTTTTTGGGTTCATTAAATTATGATACTTAATTAACATCAATGTCAATGAAAGAAAAAGTACCCTAAGCTTTCCTAAAAGCTGTTCATATTCAAATATATGTTGATTGATAGAAGCCTATTGTTTCCCAGTGTCTAGTAATGTTCTTCACTGCATATATTATCTGGAGACTTCGCCAAATACCAAGGTATTTGGAACACTTATGAAAAAATAGCTTCTATTGTTTGATGGAAAGTGTAATTTTATGAGAAAACCTAGCCATCTATTGAGCATGTATCTACAACTTGAGTTGAACACGTTTTTCACTAGCCAGTTTTTGGCCACAGAATCCCACAAATAAAAATAAAAATCTATTTGTTAGTTGGCATATTAGAACATGTTAGCTAGGCATGGTTTCAACTTCCCAAGTATCATTTTAACTTCATTCCTAGGTAATATGGAATAATAATAAAAATAAAACTATATTTATTAACTTAAATAGACATTATAATATAACTATAAAATACTGTAATGGTTTGGCATTATTTATGAATTCCAAAAATAAATACTAGATTATGTTTATAAACTGGTCTGTTCCTCTTGGTGTGATTAAATTATGATTAGGGCTTTGACTGGGCCATGTCAGTAGGGCACTGAGTCCCTGCCCCTTGGTTGGTGGGAACTCACAGATAAAAGAAATAGCAAAGGACAGAGTTGGAGTTCTGATGTTGAGTTTTGAGCTGGAGCCCAGGAAGTGAACACACAGGAGAACACCGAGGAATAGAGATGGCTCCTTAGACAGGGCAGAAGCCCTGGGGAGAGAGACAGAGATGGTTGTCTGATAGTCTGCAGCTGGCCTTGTGGAGAGAAGAAAAGCCTAGAGAGCCTCCTAGTCTACAGCTGACCTTGTAGGGATAGCAGAGGAGCTGAGCCTGGAGAGAAGGAAGCCCTGGGAAGAGAGGAACCCAGGAAGCCTGAACTCTCACAGATGTCAGCAGCCACCTTGCTCCAACACATGGCAATAGACTTTGATGAGGGAAGTAATTTATGCTTTATGGCTTGGTAACTGTAAGCTTCTACCCTGAATAAATACCCTTTATAAGAGGCAACAGATTTCTGGTATTTTGCATCAGCATCCTTTTGGCTGACTAATACAAATACTTAGCAGGTAATTAATAAATACTGAAAATAACTAGGCCAAGAATAAGGTTAGAATTTTTTTAAAAAATCACACTATTGTCAAGAAGTGTTACTATAAACATGAACCTAGTCGCATCTTTCTTGAGTCTAGTTATTGCTTATATAAAATGCATTAGTTCTGTGATATTTGTACGTGAAAGAATGATTCTAAAATCTTTTGCAGAATAGGAAAAAAACATGAAGTCATGAAACGTATTGAGCAATGTGATAGTGGATCAGTGATTCGTTTCAATGCATATTTGATATGGGTAGGTTTCAGAATTACAATGATCTCATTCAGTGTAAAGTATGAAGGGTGGTGATATAAAGCAAAGGGAAATCAAATTATTCACTAGGAATCATAAAATTTATAGGATGGTTTTAATTAGTTTATAAATACATTGTTTATCAAAGCCTTCGGCATATGGCAAAAATAAATTATTTCTTTCCCTTTACCCTTAAATGTCTTTGAAATCATCAAGAAGAATAATGCAGCACTGGAGAATAGACTTGGGAATAGAAAAAGAAGTAGAGTAAAACACAACAATAGAATCTATGGACCAACAATCTAAGGCCTAATGAGAGAGGAAAACTATAAAAATAGATGGAAATAAAAGCTACAGTTGTAATATAATATTAGCCTCCAAACAAAATGTAATTAAGTGTAGAGATAAGACTCAGTTCCCTAAATAGCTATCCATAATCATATACAATTGTCATGCCATTATTTTCTATTAGAATAAAAAAGAATAAATGAGAGTAAAATATTAAATGTTGGCTAGAATTGTCCTAATTAAGTCTTCAACTGAATTAAGTAAGCATCTTCCTTTCACTTTTTCT